>SKCR01054680.1:0-33654 GCA_019454045.1 Zanthoxylum bungeanum | reverse complement strand
TACCGATGGTACGGAAAACAGCTTCGCTCTGGATAGTCCCCTCGGAATTCCATTGGTAGTATGACTATGTGTCTATGGAAGTCCGAATCTGGGTAGGTGTATTTGGTCTTAACATGAGACTTGCACTGCTAATACATGTGATAATCAATATACTTTGGTTTTGGTTGTCCAGGGCTTTAACAGGTTCTGTGTACACCTCTGCTGGGTATATTGAGAATCGTAGTGTGTTGGGTGTGATGTCAACAAGGAAGTATCACTCCAGTCATAGTGGAGATGATGGTCACGTAGGATACGGGAATGGTTTTCTTATTTGTTGCAGCTATCAGGATAATATGACTAGGTCATGATTATCTGATTATAGAGACTAGTTTCTAGAGATCTACTATGTGCTTCGAACGGGGCAGACACATTTCCAGCCCCAGGCCTAACACGTGACATCCGATACTGGATCGAAATACACAATAATACGTATACTACGCCTGATATAGATCATTTATTCCTGTAAGGATATTTCTGGAGAATTGGGTAGGCATGGCGCTTTGCTATAAGCTAACCTTGTCTTGTAAATCGGTACAAACGTAGTACTAGGTACTTACATGTTCGGATAGTCCGAAGACCGAATTTACTGCCAACATATCCGGGAATCTCATGGGTCGTTTCCCGAAGATTAACCGATGACGTATGACTCACACTTTATTAATCTGGAATTAATTAATGATGAGAGAGAAAATTAATTTTGGATTAATTGCGGAGATATTTTATCTGGGACAAAAAATATCATAAAAAAGAGAGAAAATGATTACTTTGGAATTAATCGATAAAATAATATATTTGATATATTATACGAAATTAGATTTCGACGCGGAATTGAAATTAGATTTTAATTCGGGTGAACGAGTTAATTTAGAATTAATTCGTTAGCGACGTGAATATTGATTTCGCTAGGCATAATCATTTAATTGCGTCGCATCAGAAAATTTGTTAATTTGGAATTATCGAACCCGAGCTCGGGAGTGTTTGCGAGCGCACTCGCGTTTCGAATTCGAGTGCGGCCCGTAAGTCACATCAAGCGTCAAATCACTAGTCAATCAATTGATGTGACAACTTGTCACTTGATTGAGTGAATAGTTGATGGAAGTGGTTGATGACATTTATGTTTTGACTTTTGGAAAGCCAAAATTTTGGTAAATCAATTAAAGTGTATTTGTTAAATAAATCTTCAACCAACCAACATAACTCTCCTCTCTTTCTCTTCATCTCTCTCACTCGGCCATGGGCTGATTTTCTTCACTGGTTTCACCGTGAACCAATGAGAAGAAAAGTGATGAATTGTTGCAATTTTTCACAAGTGCTAGCACACTTCCAGAGTCACGCGAAGGTGATAGGGAAACCAACCCGTGGGCTTGGAATCACAACCTAAAAGCTTGGAGCTTGGACTAAATATTGGAGGACAAAAGAAATGGACTGCCGAGAGCTTCAAAGGAGTTCAAAGGGCTTAAAAAGTTTTGTTCTTCGACGCATCGCTCATCGGATCATTATGAGTATTCTGCGTCTTCCTTTGATGTATTCGCCCTTATGTTTCTTGCTTGATAATCGATCCTCGGGACTTAGAGATTTCCCAACAATGGTGTCAGAGCCAGTAAAAGCATGAAACTTGATTTAGGGTTAAAATTGGGTAAAATGTATTTGAGCATGATTTGATGAAATTGGATGATTGAGTATACTTAAATGTAGCTTAATTGAAGTTTGATTGGATCAATTTCATGAAAAGTTGTTTGGAACAATTTTCCCCAAAAATCATGGCTTGGCCGAATGATGACATAACCCTAATGTCTTGGTATTTTTGATTTTTGATTCATTGGATGACTTGAAATCAATTGGGTAATGTTGATTTAATGTTGAATTTGATTTAATTGGATTTAATTCGAATTGGAAATTAAAAACCCCTAATTGCCGAGACATGTAACATGGAAAATGGGTTTGATTTTTGAGCAATTGGGTTGGACATTAATTGTTGTTAATAAGCATAATTAATTAGGCTAATTGATATTTTGGAAATGTTAATTAGGGTGATTAATTATGGCAATATACTTTGTTTAATTAAATATGAGATTTGGAATTTTTGTAGTTTAATTAAATGGGCGTAAATTGGATTTGGGCTTGAAAAGTTGTTATTGGGCTTATTGGGCTTGGTTGTACCAAGATTGGTTTAGGAAAATTGGTTGGATCCAATTGAGCCCAAAACCATTTCCATAAAGTCCAATTATGACTAATGGACCTTTAATTAGTTAATTGGGCCTAATGGGCCTAAATTGATTTCTAGGCTTATGGGGTTATTCCTTTATTGGGCTTTGGTTATTAGGTTTGACCCAAGTTGACCAAAAGTCCATGGCTTAAGAAATTAATTAAAAGCCCATTAGACTTTAATTAAATTAACATTGGATGTTAATTGGGCTTTGAGACCCGTAACGATTAGATTTAGAATCTAAGTCGTATAGGTTCGTTAATAAAATGTAATATTTAATTTGGAATTAAATAGCGAATTAGTATTAAATACAAATTGAATTGGATTTAATTTTGTAGTTTAATATAATTCAAGAATTCATACTTTCAGTACTTATTCGCAAAACGAGTTTGACTCTATCAAAATCAAATCGTTGTTGAACATTGGATGGTCACTAATTATCAGATTAATTAATTGGATTAGATAGATTGATAACATGCTTGTGTGAATACATGGTTGCGATGCATGAATAATGTATATCGGATTGATATTAGATGGGTGGGGCAATTTTGGAAATTGTTGTAATAAATTTGGAATTTATTAATTGGACCTGCGAGTCCAGCCTATTACCTCCATACTCTTTGTATTTCTCTTCTCACCTATTCCCTTCAATGTAAATGAGGTTTTTTAGAAGTGTTATGCAATATGGGAGAAGTAATACTTGTGCTAGCGGGAGAGAGGAAATGGAGAGATTTGATCTAGGATCAATGTGTAAAGTATCCATCCGTATATCATTATTATATTTATTTATATGCGCCTTATTATGTGTTTAGAATGCATGTTTAAGGGTGTATGATGATGAGACCTTAACAAAGATAATAAATTGGTTGCCAATTGCACGTGAAAAACCCTCAACATCATATTAAGCGTTTTTCCTTCCATTGAGTGATTCTTACTCAAGATCCAAGACTGGCATTGGTTTGTTGGCCAGAGTCAAGACGTTTGTCCGTCGAGGATGTGTTTGAATCATGAAGGCTTTGTTCCATATTGGTGTCTTGTCCAAGTTGTGATTTGTTGGCCAAAGTCCAGATCATTTCTTGTCCATCGACATTGATTACGAAGCTTCCAAGTCAATGGGTATCGCTTAACTGGGATCACTAAGTTTGTTGTGCCAAAGCCAAAGCTTAGTTGATTCAGAGGAAAAATGTTAGGTAATATATTGGATATATTGACATATATAAGATATATGTTTCGGACTTCGATGTCCCCCTACTGGATCTAGGAATTGGATGAGATCCAATTTATCTTAGAGATCTACCTAGTTATTATCATACAATTTTTTGGCCAAAGTCAAGATTGTGTGTTATTTAACGGGATCATAGCCCAATAGGAAACAAGGTTTCCTGAGTACTCCACAGAGGGTTAGAGGCTCGCCGGAAAATAGTGGGAGGCAAGTATTAAATTTGCAATATTCGTTTAGTAACTTGCCATACGCGCTCATATCAAATTATTCGTCCTTAAATTAATATATTAGTTGGACTAATATTAATCGTTGTTTTAAAAAACAGTTGGACTGTATTCAAACTATTCAATTAATAGTTGATTTTATAATTGGATTATAGTAATCAATATAATTGAATTTAATAAATTAAATTATCGTTGATTATATAGTTGGACTATAATAATCATTATAATAAATAGTGCATAAATCGTTGATTAAATAGTTGGACTATTAGAATCAAGATAAATTGAAAGATTAGTGTTTAAAACATAATCCTGGGTGAAAATGTATTTAAACGACTTTAATTTTCAAATTTGGAATAAAATTTCAGGATGGTCCTGGAAACTAATTAGTTACTTTATTTGATAAAATAACATATTAGGCTTAAGCCCGGAGTTGAGCAAATAGTAAAACATAATATTTGGAATATTCATGTGATGATAACTTTAGTGCTTAATCCATTAAGCTTGCCAAATAGACTCCTTAATTTTTTAATCAGAACTAAGGATTAGATCCTTAAAGTATGATAATGAAATTGAAGGATCTTCATAAATCTATCTTTATAATTTAGAAGTAAAAATTGCAATAGTAAAATTCTTGGAGAGATAATGGCTATTCTCAATGAGATAAAGCCAAAGTTTGCAATAAGGCAAGAAGCGCAAGGCGCACCTTACTTCGATATTCTAGAAGGCCAAGGCTTGGCCAAAGGCTTCTGGGATGTGGAAAAAGGGCAAAGGCAAAATCATTATAATCTTCTGGGAAGACAAAGGACATATCCCAAAATGTCTACCTAAAATGTGGCAAACGGGGACACGGAAGCGTGACTGCCGTATGGACAAGGCAGACATGAAGGAATTGAAGAGGGGCAAGGCTCTGGCTTCAACCATGTTTTCCATAAACATGTTCGCAATTAGTATTAAAATTGGATTTTAGATATTGGATGTGGTACATAAATATGTACTGGTATGCAGAATCTGCTATGAGCAGGATACTGACTTCAGTTGAGATTAATCTGCGAATTGAAAACGGGACGATGTATGATTATCATCTGATGCGATTTATTCGATCATCACATCGCCACGATGTATGATCCAAACAAATCAGATGAATAGTCGAAGTGTTTATTTGGATCGTTGATGAACCATTAATTCTTTAGCAGTTGCTGAAGCCTAGCTCATCTGCTAACAGAACTAAATCTAATCTAATTAGATTATTATCAATCCAGAGGATTCTATTGCTGTCTCAGCTGCAGCATTATCCACTTTTGTTGTTTATATGTATTTTATATATCGGTAACAAATCTTGCTTGGAAGATTTCCAGCTCACTGTTCCGTTTTTCAAACTGTATAGTACCGGTATTATACGACTTTAGTCATTTTATCGGTTAGGAAACTTGCGACAGTAACCCAGTCACTTCAAGTTCTCCTTCTCCATAGTATAAGACATCATCCTTACTTCCTCTAAATATACTCAAGGATGTTCTAACATCATCCAGTGATTATCCTTGGATGGCCTGATCGTGACTTCATATGCTCAAAGCGTAGGAGACACCAGGTCAAGTACATTTTTCAATGTACGATTTCTCTCGGAAGTTTTAACAACTTTAAATCTATCCCAGAGATCTTTATTCTAAATGAAGGTTTTTTCTCCAAGAATTCTACGAAGAATTTTCATATAAAGCCAGCTTTCAACGATTATATTATGGAATCATTCCAAGAAATGATATATCTTCATTATTATACGAACATTCACTTTCAGTGGTGCTCCCCACTTGTTGGAGTTTAAGCAAGTCCACAAGATCACAAACAATGCATAAAAAACGATTTATGAACACATCAAAGGAGGTGGCGGAATCAACTCACATTGAATTCGGTTTTTGATGTTTGAAGAACAAGGTGCGATTTTGGCACCCTCCAAGTCACGGCAGTAGCTTCCTTGACAGTGGGGCTGTGCGGTTTTGATCATCTTGGCTTCCTCCATGTTCGGCCATGTGAGACCACCATTGAAGCTCAAAGCTTCAAGCTTCCTTGCTCAAAGAAGAAGCTTCCCTATCACCTATATATTACTCAAGGTGTGCTAGCACTTGTTCATCTTCCATTTTGCTTCTCAAAGATTTCGTGAAACCAGAAAAAAAATGAAGAAGAATCGGCACCATGCCGAAAGAAGAAGAGAAGAAAATGGGAGGGAAGGAGAGAGCGTGATGCCTTGCATGTGAGAGAGAGAGGACCGAATGTGTGTAAAAATGAAAAGAAAAAGTAATTATATTTATTCATTTATTTTCCAAAAATAAATAAAACAAATATATATATTCAAACCTTTTCATATTCCATCACTTTTACTTATAACTTTAAGTCATATCACATCACTTTTCATATCACATCTATTCACTTTAATAAAGTGACATATTGTCAAGTCACATCACTCAATGACAATTGATTTGACGATTGACGCGATTAGCGATTTGACGCTTGATGTGACTCGCGTGCCGCGCTCGAATTCGAACGAACGATGCGCTCGCAATCACTCTCGGGCTCGGTTTCGCTAATTCCAAATTAACGAATTTTCCGTCGCGTCGTAATTAAATGATTACGCCTAGCGAATTCACTATTCACGTCGCTAACGAATTAATTCTAAATTAATTCGTTCGCCCGAATTAAAATCTAATTTTAATTCCGCGTCGAAATCCAATTTCGATTAATATCGAATATATTAATTTTATCGATTAATTCCAAATTAATCGTTCTCTCTCTTTAATTAATATTTTATCCCAGATAAAATATCTCCGCAATTAATCCCAGATTAATTTTCTCTCTCATCGAATTAATCCCAGATTAATTCTATCTCTCTCTTCTAATTAATCCCAGATTAATCAAAGTGCGAGTAATACGTCATCGGTGAATCTTCAGGAAGCGACCCATGAGATCTCCGGATATGTTGGCAGTAAATACGATCGTCGGACTGTCCGAACACGTAAGTACCTCGTACTACGTTTATATCGATTTACAAGACAAGGTTGGCTTCTAGCAAAGCGCCATGCCTACCCAATTCTCCAGAAATATTCTTACAGGAATATATAGATCTGTATCAAGCGTAGTATACCGTAGTATTGTGTATATCGGCCCAGTATCGGATAATCACGTGCTAGGGCTGGGGCTGGATAAGTGTCTGCCCCGTCCGAAACACATGTCGGATGTCTGGTAACATAGTCTCTATAATCGGATATACATGACCTGGTCACAATCCCGATTGGTTGCGCAACACTCAAGAGCACTAGTACCGTATCCTGCGTGACATCATCTCCAAATGACTGAAGTGACACTTCCATCTTGACATCACACCCAATACACTACGACTCTCTGATAAACCCAGAAGTGGTGTACACAGAACCGGTAAAACCCCCCTACCACCAAGACCAAAGTTTATCGATTATCGTAAGTATTAGCGATGCAAGTCTCAGGTTAAGACTATACACACCTACCTCGATTTCGGCCTCCCATAGACACATAGTCATAATACCAATGGGATTCCGAGGGGTCTATCCAGAGCGAAGCTGTTTCCCGTACCATCGGTGAAACACGACCTCCTATCGCACTTGCATAAGTATCCAATACTTATATATATGAGAACTATGCCGTTGTGCCCTCACAAACGCGCACAAGTGCAATACTAGCCTATTCCGCATTATCGATGTCCAGTCTCGATAATACTACGGCTAGGGATATTTAATGATTAAACCTTCGGGGACTGATACTGTCTCATATCATTCTCATCCAGGTACTAATCATAGGGACCTCTCTTCATTTATATATCTATGGTGATCTAATCACAAATGATGAGAGTGCAATTTCCTTGTTACACATAGTTAATTTGCTACAACAACACAATGATCTGTGCAAATAGTGACGCTATGGGTCATATGTCCAACAATCTCCCACTTGGCACATAGCCAGTCACTCGAGTGTCTAACACCCGAACTATGTACGGTTCGCTCAAATTGCTGAGGAAAGGTTTTCGTCAGCGGATTTGCTTAATTATCGTCTGACGCGATTTACACGATCATCACATCGCCACGATGTATGATCCGAACGAATCAGATGATATAGAAGTATATATCTGGATCGTCGATGAGACCTTTAATTCTTTAGCCTGTGCTGACGCCTAGCTCAGCTGCTAACAGAACTATATCTAATCTAATTAGATTTATTATCGATCCAAATGGCTTCTATTGCTGCCTCAGCTGCAGCAATAATCCGCATTTGTTGTTAATATTCGGCAACAGTTATCTTGCTCGGAAGATTTCCAGCTCACTGTCCCAGTGTTCAAACTTTATAGTACCGCAGTATTTACCGGTTTGGAAACTTGCAGCAGTGATCCCAGTCACTTCAAGTTCTCCATCTCCATAGTTTAAGACAACATCTTTAGTTCTCTCAGATACTAACAGATGTTCTTAATTTCAATCCAGTGACTATCACTTGGATTGACCCGATTGTGACTCCATATGCTCAAAGCGTATGAGACACCAATACAAGTACATTTTAAATGTACAATTTCTCAGAGAGTGTTACCAACTCCAAATCTAGCCCAGTAGATCTTTATTCCTTGAATAAAGGTTGTTACTCCCCAGAATTCTACGGAGAATTTCTTATGAAAGCCAAGCTTTCACCGATTGTTTTATGGGAATTTCATTGTCAGTGCCCTCTCCCACTAACCTCCTTATATACACAAGAATTATTTCGTTTTGAGTCAAATCATAACCATTATGATTATTTCAAAACGTCAGTTCCAAGAACCTCATGCTTGCTTCAATCCAAACATGGATCGAATAACCGGTAAACCTTGTTTGTCGGTTATACAAAATCGTCAGAATGTTATAAACATTCTCCAAAAGGTTTCCTTTTCAGGAAAGCGATTTTGATCTGCAACTGACATATTTCATAAATGAAATATACAGTTATCAACAAGCATCTTCAAAATGGATTTACCATGGCAACAGGTAAAAGGTTGAACCGTTATTAACACAATGTTGATAACGATACCTTTCCGTCAAAAGCCCAGCTTTGTACGTTGGTATGTTGCCTTCCATGTATGTCTTCCTTGAAGACGTTTAATGTACCATAGGCACAATGCCTTGGTACAACAACTAGTATCCAAAATAGTTGTTAAACATGGAATCCATTTTCGATTCATGGCACTTTGCCATAATAGGGAGTCGATACCGTGTATCACTACCTCATACGTAATCAGTTGGTGTACCTTAAAAGATTAAAATCTTTATGAGGTGAGATCAGAAACCCATACCCCAGGTTGTTTTCTGACTCTCTCTGATCTACGCGGTTCTTGTGTATTTGAAGATTAATGGTATAGATTCATCATTGATGAACTATTTGTGTTCCATTACGGACCTTGTGCCTTGAACAGTATTACTCCGATTTTCATCGAGTATCACTATCCTCCCACTGACCACTGCATATCGGTATTTCTCTCAGGAAAACCGCATGGTGAGCAACAATCACATTGTTCTCATGTGAGATTTATAAGTACTATACTTATGGTTTCCCTTAGGATAACCTATATTGGCACTAATCCAATTTGGGTCCTTAGTTTGGTATCATCCAAACGTTATGCCTGGCATACCCAAATTATCAGGAATGAGAAACCTTTTCTTTCCTGTTCACATCCTATATGATATCTGTCAAACAGATTAATATGGAACCTTATTCTAAATAAGTTTTGCACTGTTAATACATATCCTGTTTGAAGGAAATGATAGCTCAGAGCGACTCGTGATAAACCTTATCATGTCCAACAAAATTCGTTTTTGTTCGGACACACCGTCTAACTGACATGTCTCGTTTAATTGTGTCCTAGACAACAATACCATAAATAAGTCTCTATTGATCAAATCAATTTGAGCTATTTATTTGTCATTTATATGTTTGAGATTTTTATTTATATTCAAAATATAAATTATGTTATTTACATCTAATGTATTTATCTCAGTATCATCTTTATATAATAAAACACTCAGTGTTTTCTATAATATAAAGGTTTTATCCGCAACGGATTAAACACTGATAAAGAGATAATGTCTCTAGTCAAACTAGTTACATTATAACAGTTCCTAATTTAAGTACACACCCCAGGTTAGTTCCTAAACTTAGGTATCTACGGTCGAAACAGCGACTTTCGTCCCGTTTCCGATTCGCAGAGGAATCTCAGCTTGAAGTCAGTATCCTGCTCAAAGCAGATTCTGAATATCAATACATATATTATGTACCACACTAAGTATTTAAAATCTAATTTCAATACTAGCTGTGAACATAACTAAGACAAATATTTTTAAAGTTAGAGCCTCGCCCTTTCTTTAATTCCTTCGTGTCTTCCATATCCAAATGGTAGTCACTTTGGGATATGTCAATTATCCTTTTCAATATTTTAGGAACCTTAGGCCAAGCCTTGGGTTTTTAGAATATTGAAAGGATGTGCACCTTGTGCTACATGCCCAATTGCAAACTTTGACTTTACATGAATAGTCAATTAATTCTCCAAGAATTATTATTGCAATTTTAATACTTTTTAAATCCAAATTAGATTTATGACAAGTATATTAATTAAGCATTAAAGTCATCATCACATAAATCTTCCAAAGATTTTATGCTCTACTTATTTGCTTAATTTTGGGCTTAAGGTATAATAAGTTATTTTATCAAATAAAGTAACCTATTATTATTCCCAATTTGAAAATTAAATCATTTAAAATATTTTAATCCTAGATTATATTTTAAATATCCAACTTTTCAATTTTATCTTGATTACAATAGTCCAACTATTTAATCAACGATTAGTGGTACTTTATATATTATAATGATTATAATAGTCCAACTATATAATCAATATAATCCAAATTAATTAACCTCAATTACATTGATTACTATAATCCAATTATAAAATCAACTGTAAACTGAAATTAATTAATTCAAATATATTGATTAATAATCCAATTATATATAATCAAGTATAATACAGTCCAACTGTTTATTAAAACAACAATTTAAATATTAGTCTAACTAACATTTAAATAATATGACGAAATAAAATAAATGAGCGTGTTTAGCGAGTATTCGAACGAATGTTGCAAATTCAATACTTGCCTCCCACTATTTTTCGTCGAGCCTCTAACCCTCTGTGGAGTACTCGGGAAACCGTGTTTCCTAGTGGGCTAGGATCCCGTTAAATAACACACAACCCTGACTTTGGCCAATAAAAAGCTGTATGCTATTTAACTAGGTAGATCTCACAGATCAATTGGATCTCATCCAATTCCTAGATCCGGTTAGGTGGACATCCAAGTCCGAAACATATGTATAATGTCAATGTATCCAATACATTTTCCTAACCCTATCCTCTGAATCATCTAGGCCTTGGCTTTGGCCAAACAAACCTAATGATTCCAGTTAAGCTGGACCCATTGACGAGGAAGTTTTGTAATCAATGTCATTGGACAAAAAGTGACCTGACTTTGGCCAATAAAAATCACGATTTGGACAAGACACCGATATGCAACAAAACTCTCATGATTCAAGTACATCCTTGATTGACAAAGGTCTTGACTTTGGTCAATAAAAACCAATGCCAACTTCGGATCTTGAACAAGAATCATTCAATGGAAGGATATTTGCTTAATATAAAACGAGGGTTTTTCGCGTGCAAACTGGCTACCAATTTAATTATCTTTGTTAAGGTCTCATCATCATACACCCTTAAGCATGCATTCTAAACACATAATAAAGCGAGTATGAAATAAAATAATAATGATATGCGGATGGATATTTTACATTGATCCTAGATCAAATCTCTCACTTTCTCTCTCTCGCTAGCACTTGTATTACTTCTACCCGTTACACTACACTTCTAAAGAAACCTCTTTTAGAGGGGAATAGGTGAGAAGAGAATACAAAGAAATAGGAGATAAGGCTGGACACGCAGGTCCAATTTAATAAATCAAATTTATTACAATTTCCAAAATCGCCCAACCCGACTAATATCCATCCGATATACATTATTCAAACATCACAACCATGTATTCATACAAGCATGTTATCAATCAATCAATCAAATTAATTAATCTTGATTATTAGTGATCATCCAATGTTCAAACAAAGATTTGATTTTGTTCGAGTCAAACTCGTATTGCAAACACGTACTCAAAGTACAATTTCTACGAATTAAATTAAATTACATAATTAAATCCAATTTAATACGTATTTAATTCTAATTCATTATTTAATTCTAAATTAAATATTACACTTTTATTAACGAACCTTTACGACTTAAATTCCAAATTTAATCGCAACGGGTCTCAAAGCCCGATTAACATCTAATGTTTTATTTAATTAAAGTCCAATGGGCTTTTAATTAATTTCTATAGGCGTGGACTTTTGGTCAACTCGGGTCAACCGAACAACCAAAATCCAATCCGGGAGTTACCCCATAAGCCTTTAAATTAATTTTGGCCCATTAGGCCCAATTAAATAATTAAGGTCCATTAAGTCATAATTGGACCTTTTGGATTCGGTTTTGGGCCTAATTGGATCCAACCAATTTTGCCTAAACCCAACTTTGTTACAACAAAGCCCAAAAGCCCAATTACACCCAACAAGCCCAATTTCCAAAATCAAGCCCAAATTAATTAACTTATAAAATTCCAAATTTCACAATTAATTAACCTAAGTGTAATACACAATCAATTACCCAATTAACATTTCTAAAATATCAATTAGCCTAATTAATCATGCACTTTAACAACCAAATAGTGTCCAACACAATTCAATTAAAATCAAACCCAATTAACATGCTTTCAAGTCTCGGCAATTAGGGGTTTTTCAATTCGATTCGGTTTCAATCCAATTGAGTCCACAATCATAATTTCCCAAATCAATTCAATTCATCCAATGAATTAAAACACAAAATCACAAAGAATTTCATGTTCTTTAAAATCGGCCAAGCCACTTTAAAAGGGAAAAATGTTCCAAATCAAAATTCAATCCAATTGAACTTCAAAACAACATTAACCAATTGTTTTAAGTCATCCAATGATCAAACAAAACAAAATTACCAAGACATTAGGTTCTTCCAATTTTCGGCCAAGCCTCCAATTTGGGGAAAATTGAATCCAATCCAATTTCATGAAATTGACCACACACAATCTCAATTAAACATGTTCTAAGCATACTTAAACATCCAATGCAATTAAAACATGCTTTAAACACATTTTACCCAATTAAGTTTCATGTTCAACCTAAGAATTGGGGAAAATTGATCTAATCCAATTTTCTTGAAATTGATCATGCACAACTTCAATTCAACCTCATTCAAGCATAATGCATCAAACAATTCAACCAAATCATGCCTAAATCGAGTTTACCCAAATTAAAGTTTTGACCAAAATTTGCAAATTGGGGAAAATCAATCCAATCAATTTTTTGTCAAATTGATTACATATATCTCAAATTAGATCATATATAAGCATTCTTACACAATCAATTTGTCAGAATCAAGCCAAAATCAAAAAGCCCCAAATTTGCCAAGAACCCTAATTTCGGATTTCATGCATCAATGGCTCTGATACCAATGTTGGAGTTTAATCAAGTCCACAAGATCACAAACAATGCATAAAAAAACGAGTTATGAACACATCAAAGGAGTGGCGGAATCAACTCACATTGAATTCGGTTTTTGATGTTGAAGAACAAGGTGCGATTTTGGCACCCTCCAAGTCCGGCATAGCTTCCTTGACAGTGGGGCTGTGCGGTTTTGATCATCTTGGCTTCTCCATGTTCGGCCATGTGAGACCACCATTGAAGCTCAAAGCTTCAAGCTTCCTTGCTCAAAGAAGAAGCTTCCCTATCACCTATATATTACTCAAGGTGTGCTAGCACTTGTTCATCTCCATTTGCTTCTCAAAGATTTCGTGAAACCAGAAAAAAAATGAAGAAAATCGGCACCATGCCGAGAAAAGAAGAGAGAAATGGAGGGAAAGGAGAGAGCGTATGCCTTGCATGTGGAGAGAGAGAGGACCGAATGTTTGTAAAATTGAAAAGAAAAAGTAATTTATATTTATTCATTTATTTTCCAAAAATAAATAAACCAATATAATATTCAAACCTTTTCATATCCATCACTTTTACTTATAACTTTAAGTCATATCACACATCACTTTTCATATCACATCTATTCACTTTAATAAAGTGACATATTGTCAAGTCACATCACTCAAAGTGACAATTGATTTGACGATTGACGCGATTAGCGATTTGACGCTTGATGTGACTCGCGTGCCGCTCGAATTCGAAATACGAATGCGCTCGCAATCACTCTCGGGCTCGGGTTCGCTAATTCCAAATTAACGAATTTTCCGTCGCGTCGTAATTAAATGATTACGCCTAGCGAATTCACTATTCACGTCGCTGACGAATTAATTCTAAATTAATTCGTTCGCCCGAATTAAAATCTAATTTTAATTCCGTCGAAATCCAATTTCGATTAATATATCGAATATATTATTTTATCGATTAATTCCAAATTAATCGTTCTCTCTCTTTAATTAATATTTTATCCCAGATAAAATATCTCCGCAATTAATCCCAGATTAATTTTCTCTCTCATCGAATTAATCCCAGATTAATTCTATCTCTCTCTTCTAATTAATCCCAGATTAATCAAAGTGCGAGTAATACGTCATCGGTGAATCTTCAGGAAGCGACCCATGAGATCTCCGGATATGTTGGCAGTAAATACGATCGTCGGACTGTCCGAACACGTAAGTACCTCTCGTACTACGTTTATATCGATTTACAAGACAAGGTTGGCTTCTAGCAAAGCGCCATGCCTACCCAATTCTCCAGAAATATTCTTACGGAATATAGATCTGTATCAAGCGTAGTATACCGTAGTATTGTGTATATCGGCCCAGTATCGGATAATCACGTGCTAGGGCTGGGGCTGGATAAGTGTCTGCCCCGTCCGAAACACATGTCGGATGTCTGGTAACATAGTCTCTATAATCGGATATACATGACCTGGTCACAATATCCCGATTGGTTGCGCAACACTCAAGAGCACTAGTACCGTATCCTGCGTGACATCATCTCCAAATGACTGAAGTGACACTTCCATCTTACATCACACCCAATACACCTACGACTCTCTGATAAACCCAGAAGTGGTGTACACAGAACCGTTAAAGCCCCTACCACCAAGACCAAAGTTTATCGATTATCGTAAGTATTAGCGATGCAAGTCTCAGGTTAAGACTATACACACACCTACCTCGATTTCGGCCTCCCATAGACACATAGTCATAATACCAATGGGATTCCGAGGGGTCTATCCAGAGCGAAGCTGTTTCCCGTACCATCGGTGAAACACGACCTCCTATCGCACTTGCATAAGTATCCAATACTTATATATATGAGAACTATGCCGTTGTGCCCTCACAAACGCGCACAAGTGCAATACTAGCCTATTCCGCACGATCGATCCAGTCTCGATAATACTACGGCTAGGGATATTTAATGATTAAACCTTCGGGGACTGATACTGTCTCATATCATTCTCAGTCCAGGTATTAATCATAGGGACCTCTCTTCATTTATATATTCTATGGTTCTCTAATCACAAATGATGAGAGTGCAATTTCCTTATTACATAGTTAATTGCTACAACAACACAATGATCTGTGCAAATAGTGACGCTATGGGTCATATTATCCAACACCACTAACCTCCTTATATACACAAGAATCATTTTCGTTTTGAATTAAATCATATACCATTATGATTCATCAAAACGATAGTTCCAAAAACTCAATGCTGTTTCACAAAACAAACCCAAAAACATCATCCTCTACAAATCCATACATTGATCGAATAACCGGCAAACTTATTCTCTAGTTTTGTACGACAAAATCGCATGATGTTATAAACGTCCTCAAAAATTTCCGTTAAGAAAGTGGTTTTGACGTTCAGCTTTCATATTTCATAATGAAACATGCAACATCATCAAGCATTATCCAAATGGATTTACCATGGAAACAGGTAAAGGTTTCGTCGTAATCGACACAATGTTGATAACGATACCTTTCCGCTACAGCTAGCTTTTGTACGTTGGTATGTTCCTTCCACTATGTCTTCCTTGAAGACTAAATAGTACCAGTAGGCAGAATGCCTTGCGGTACATCAACTAGTATCCAAACTTAGTTGATATACATGAGATCCATTTCGAATATCATTGCACTTTGCCATAATAGGGAGTCAATACCTTATATCACTTCCTCATACGTAGTCAGTTCGTATTTCTCAATAAGATTGACATCTTAATGAGGAGAGATCAGAAACTCATACCTCAGGTTATTTTCTAACTCTCTCCGATCTACGCGGTTCTTGTGTATTCGAAGATTACTGGTATAGTTTCATCCTTGATGAACTATTTGTGTTCCATTAAGGAATCGGTGCCTAGAATAGTATTACTCCAATTTTCATCGAGTTTAACTATCCTTCCATTTACCACTGCATATAGGTATTCCTCTTAGGAAAACCGCATGGTGAGCAACAATTAAATTGTTCTCTTGTGAGTTGTATAAGTACTATACTTTGGTTTCGCTAGGATAACCACAAATTAGGCACTTATCCATTTGGGTTTTAGTTTGGTATCATCCAAACATATGCCTAGCATTCCCAAATCTTCAGGAATGAGAAACCCAGTTTCTTTCCTGTTCATATCTAATATGAAATCTGTCTAACAGATTTTTATGGAACCTTATTCTAAATAAGTTCTGCACTGTTTATACGTATCCATTGAAGGAAATGGTAGCTCAGAGTGACTCATGATTAACCTTATCATGTCCAACAAAAAAATTTGGTTTCTCCATTTGAACACACCGTCAAACTGACGTGTTTCGGGAGGAGTCCTCATTGAAAGAATACTATACTCTTTCAAGTATTTGAGAAACTTATTGCTTAAGTATTTTCATCATTGTCTAACCGTGATGTTTTAATACTTTAGTCGATCTGTTTGTCTATTTCATATCGAAACTCTAAAAGTTTCCGACTCGTGTTTCGAAAGAAACACATAACCATAACGCGATGCCACATCCGTAAAGGTCACAAAATATTCATATCTACCTCTAGCCTAGCTAGACATGGGCCCACTTACGTCACTATGAACGATGGCTAACAGATCGGTGGCACTTGCACTTTTACCATGTAAAGGTGTTTTAGGGGCTTTGCCAAATAAACTGGATTCGTAGACATTATTTGAATAGAATCAAATCCGTCCTAATATCCACTCTTCAAAAGTGTGGATATACGAGTCTTGTTTAATTGTGTCCCAGACAACAATGCCACATTTAAGTCTCAACTGATTAATTCAGTTTGAGCTATTTGTTTGTCATATTATATGTTTGAGATTTATTTATATTCAAAATATAAATACTGTTATTTACATCTAATGTGTTTATCTCAATATCATCTTTATAAAATAAAACACTTTAGTGTTCTAGAATATAAAGGTATACCGCAACGGGTTAAACCTGATACAGAGATTATGTATCTAGTCAAACTAGTTACATTTTAACAGTTTGCTAATTTAAGTACACACCCTAAGGGTAGTTCCTAAACTTAGGTATCTACGATTAAAACAGCGACTATCGTCCCGTTTCCGACTCGCAGATAAATCTCAAATGAAGTCAGTATCCTGCTCATAGCAGATTCTGCACATCAGTACATATTTATGTATCACACTAAGTATTTAAAATCCAATTTTAAAATAGTAAGAGCATATTTATGACAAACATATTTGAATTCGGAGCCTTCCACATTCTTCAATTCCTTCATGTCTCCCTTGTCCATACGGCAGTCACGCTTCCGCGATCCCGTTTGCCACAATTTAGGCAGACATTTTGGGATATGTCATTTACCTTCCCAGAAGATTATAATGGCTTTTGCCTTTGCCTTTTTCCACACTCCAGAAGCCTTCGGGCTAGCCTTGGCCTTTTGGGATGTTGAAGTAAGGTGCGCCTAGCGCTTCTTGCCTTTTGCAAATTTTTGCTTTATCTCCTTGAGAATAGCCATTAACTCTCCAAGAGTTATGTATTGCAATTTTGGTACTTCTTAGATCTAATAATAGATCTATGAAGATCCTTCAATTTCATTATCATACTTTAAGGATCTAATCCTTAGTTCTGATTAAGAAATTAAGGAGTCTATTTGGCAAGTTAAATGGATTAAGCACTAAAGTTATCATCACATAAATCTTCCAAAGATTATGCTCTACTATTTGCTTAACTCCGGGCTTTGGCCTAAGATGTTATTTTATCAAATAAAGTAACTTCTTAGTTACCAGGACCATCCTCAAATTTTATTCCAATTTGAAAATTAAAGTCGTTTAAATACATTTTCACCCAGGATTATGTTTTAAACACTAATCTTTAATTTGTCTTGATTCTATTAGTCCAACTATTTAATCAACGATTTTAGGTACTATTTATTATAATGATTACTATAGTCTAACTATATAATCAACTATAATTTAATTTGTTAATTCAAATATATTGATTACTATAATCCAATTATATAATCAACTATAATGAAGTTAGTTTGAATACAGTCCAACTGTTTATTAAAACAACGATTAATTATTAGTCCAACTAATATAATTTATTTGACGAATAATTTGAATTGAACGCGTATGGCAAGTAACTAAACGAATATTGCAAATTTAATACTTGCCTCCCACTATTTTTCGGCGAGCCTCTGGTAGTACTCGGGGAACCTTGTTTCCTAGTGGGCTAGGATCCCGTTAAATAACACACAATCTTGACTTTGGCCAACAAATTGTATGATAATTAACTAGGTAGATCTCTAAGATCAATTGGATCCCATCCAATTCCTAATCCAGTAGGTGGACATCCAAGTCCGAAACATATATCTTATATATGGCAATATATCCAATATATTGCCTAACTTTTTTCCTCTGAATCAACTAAGCCTTGGCTTTTTGGCACAACAAACTTAGTGATCCCAGTTAAGCGTGACCCATTGACTATGGAAAGCTTCGTAATCAATGTCGATGGACAAGAAGTTATCTTGACTTTGGCCAACAAATCACAACTTGGACAAGACACACCAATATGGAACAAAGCCTTCATGATTCAAACACATCCTCGACGGACAAAGGCCTTGACTTTGGCCAACAAACCAATGATAGTCTTGGATCTTGAGTAAGAATCATTCAATGGAAGGAAAAATGCTTAATATGATTTGAGGTTTTTTCCCGTGTAATTGGCAACCAATTTATTATCTTTGTTAAGGTCTCATCATCATACACCCTTAAACATGCATTCTAAACACATAATAAGGCGCATATAAATAAATAATAATGATATGCCGATGGATACTTAACACATTGTTCCTAGAAAAAATCTCTCCATTTCCTCTCTCCCGCTAGCACAAGTATTGCTTCTACCCGTTACATAACACTTCTAAAGAAACCTCATTTACATTGAGGGAATAGGTGAGAAGAGAAATCAATAGAAATGAGGTAATAGGTTGGACACGCAGGTCCAATTAATAAATTCTAAATTTATTACAATAATTTCCAAAATTTCCCCACCCATCTAATATCCATCTGATATACATTATTCATTCATCGCAACCATTTATTCACACAAGCATGTTATCAATCAATCTAATCCAATTAATTAATCTGATAATTAATGACCATCCAATGTTAAAACAACGATTTGATTTTGCGCGAGTCCAACTCGTTTTGCGAATACGTACTCAAAGTACGAATTCTTGAATTAAATTAGACTACAACATTAAATCCAATTTAATATGTATTTAATACTAATTCACTATTTAATTCCAAATTAAATATTACACTTTATTAATGAACCTTTACGACTTAGATTCTAAATCTAATCGTCATGGGTCTCAAAGCCCGATTAACATCCAATGTCAATTTAATTTAAAGTCCAATGGGCTTTCAATTAATTTCTTAAGGCATGGACTTTTGGTCAATATGGGTCAAACCCAAATACCAAGGTCCATTTAAGGAATCACCCTTATATGCCTAGAAACCAATTTAGGCCCATTAGGCCCAATTATAATAAAGGTCCATTAAGTCATAATTGGACTTTATGGAAATGGTTTTGGGCCCAATTGGATCCAACCAATTTAGCCTAAACCTATATTGGTACAACCAAGCCCATTAAAGCCCAA
Organism: Zanthoxylum bungeanum; assembly: GCA_019454045.1. Lineage (NCBI taxonomy): Eukaryota > Viridiplantae > Streptophyta > Magnoliopsida > Sapindales > Rutaceae > Zanthoxylum > Zanthoxylum bungeanum. The sequence goes on along the minus strand of SKCR01054680.1, from coordinate 13,649 downwards.
TTACAACTTTTCAAGCTCAAATCCAATTTAAGCCCAACATAATTAAATTCCAAAATTCCAATTTCACAATTTAATTATTCAAAGTGTATTGCGATAATTAATTACCCAAATCAATATTTCCAAAACATCAATTAGCCTAATTAATTATGCTCATTAACATCAAAACATGTCCAACATATTTTAATAAAAAATCAAACCCATTTCATGCTATAGTAGTCTCGGCATTTGGGGTTTTATATGTCCAATTCGAATTCAATCCAATTAAATCCACAATCAACATTACCCAATGTTTTCCAACTCATCCAATGATCAAAAAACACAAAAATTACCATGACAATTAGGGTTCATCATTCTCGGCCAAGCCTAAAAAATTGGGGAAAAATGATCCAATCCAATTTTCATGAAATTGATCCAATACAACTTCAATTAAACATCATTCAAGCATACTCAATCAAATAATTTTATCAAATCATGCTCAAATTCAATTTACCTAATTTTAACCTTAAATTGAAGTTTCATGCTCTAACTCGCTCTGATACCATTGTTGGGTTTCTACGGTCCCTAGGATCAATTAAAGCGATGAAACATACATATGAATACTCGAAGAAGTTGCAGAATACTTACATCGATCGGTTGAGGCGATGCGTCGAAGAAAAAAAAAATTTCTGCCCTCATTGGAAGCTCACAGCAGTGAGCAATTTTGCTCCTCCAAAAATTCGGCCATGGTCTTCCATTGATGCTCCAAGCTTGGTGAAGTGATTCCATGCTCACAAGTAGGTTTCCCTATCACCTTAGGATGACTCCATTGTGTTAACACTCTTGATTTTGCAACAAAATCATCATTTTTCTTCTCATTTGTTCATGGCAGTTGCAGAAAACAGAAGAAGAAAAATATGGTCCAAGACCGTGAGAGAGAGAGGAGAGGAAAGAGAGAAAAAAATGTGTTAGTTTGGTTGTTAGATGAATTGTGTATCTAATACACAAAATGAATTTCAAAATTCATTTACCAATTTGCTTTCCAAAAGTCAAAAGGCATTTATGCCACAACCACCTCCATCAATCAATCAAGTGACAAATTGTCACATCACTCAAAGTGACAAGTGATTTGACGCTTGATGTGACTAATGATTTGACGCTTGATGTGACTTGTGGGCAGCACTTAAGTTCACAATGCGAGTGTGCCCGCAAATACTCCCGGGCTCGGGTTCGCTAATTCCATATTAACGAATTTTCTATTGCGACGAAATTAAATTTATTTTAATTAAATAACATTGCCTAGCAATATTACTATTCACGTCGCTAACGAATTAATTCTAAATCAACTCATTCGCCCGAATTAAAATCTAATTTCAATTCCGCATCAAAATCCAATTTCGTATAATATATCGAATATATTATTTTATCGATTAATTCCAAATTAATCGTTCTCTCTCTTTAAATGATATTTTATCCCAGATAAAATATCTCCGTAATTAATCCCAGATTAATTTTGTCTCTCTTCTAATTAATCTCAGATTAATAAAGTGTGAGTCATACGTCATCGGTGAATCTTCGGGAAGCGACCCATGAGATCCCCGGATATGTTGGCAGTAAATCATGTCGTCGGACTATCCGAACACGTATGTACCTAGTACTACGTTTGTACCGATTTACAAGGCAAGGTTGGCTTCTAGCAAAGGGCCATGCCTACCCAATTCTCCATAAATATCCTTACACGAATATGTGATCTATATCAGGCGTACTATACGTAGTATTGCGTATTTCGATCCAGTATCGGATGTCACATGCTAGGCCTGGGGCTGGAATTGTGTCTGCCCCATACGAAGCACATATCGGATCTCTGGTAACTAGTCTCTATAATCGGATAAATATGACCTAGTCATTTTATCCCGATAGCTGCAGCATATAAGAGAACCAGTCCCTTATCCTACGTGACCATCATCTCCACTATGACTGGAGTGATACCTCCGTCTCAACATCACACCCAATACACTACGATTCTCAATATACCCAGAAGAGGCGTACACAGAAACTGTTAAAGCCCTGGACGACCAAAACCAAAGTACATTGATTGTCACAAGTATTAGCGGTGCAAGTCTCAGGTTAAGACCCAATACACCTACCCTGATTCGGACTTCCATAGACACATAGTCATACTACCAATGGAATTCCGATGGGTCTATCCAGAGCGAAGCTGTTTTCCGTACCATCGGTAAAACACAACCTCCTACTACACTTGCATGAGTATCATACACCCAAATATATGAGAACTATGTCGTTATGCCCTCACAACGCGCACAAGTGTAATACTAGTCTTTTACGCATTATCGATGTCCAATCTCGATAATACTATGACTAGGGATATTTAATGATTAAACCTTCGTGGATTGATACTGTCTCATATCATCTCAATCCAGGAACTAATCATATGGACCTTTCATCATTTATACATCTTGGTGATGTAATCAAAAATGATAAAAAAGCAATTTCCTTTGTCACATAGTTAATTTGTACAACAACACCATGGTCTGTACAAATAGTGACTCTATGGGTCATAACTGTCCAACATCCACACCCAACGAACATGCAGAGGTCTGATCTAAATAGATCGGTGACGTGACTACCATCAAAGTGTGGAGGTTACCTCATACATCCACAGTGGTATCTCAAGTCGAAGGACCACTATATTCACTTGACCCGAGAAGATTCCTATTGATGTTGGTGTGTAACATCTATTAGGAAATCTTCGGTGAGTCATTCAGTGTTTTTCCAATATAAACACCTACACGTCTATATGAGTCTCCCTAGACTTATGTTTCATTGGGATAAACCATCGGATCAAGTCTCGATATACGACATGTACTAGTCTCAACAAATTTTACTAACCGACCCGTGTTAGTAAATCTTGACCAGGAACTTTATTTGATAATATATTTCTGGTAATGTCACTTCCCAATGCCAATTACAAATTACTTTGTAACTGTGCACTTTATTATATATTATCGGGTCTTTGTCTAATATATACATATCACTAAATCATATTTAGTTTCAATCGAATCGTAATTAGATCGAATATGTATATAAAAGTAAGAAGTACTACCATAAATTAAGTAATATTATGGAAAAATGAATTGTTCGTATTAATGAATAGGACATGAATACGATCCAGATTGGCACTCTGAGCACCAAACCTAACAGTCATAACACTCTAGAACAGCAACATATCATCAAATGGTCAAATTGAACTAATATTACAATAATTTCATTCAATTCAACTTCACACATGCAATAAGCCTCCAAATCTATCCACTAAACCAAAAGCCCCAAATTTTAAGAAGTAAAGAACCCTAGAACTATTCTAGTAACTGAAGAACAAGAAACTAATTTTCTAAACTTAAGAATATTAAAGATTACCTCTTAATCTTCAAATTTCCTTAAGCTTTTTCTTGATTTTTTTCACTTTCTTCTTGGTTTCTTTAAACAAATTTGAGAGCTTTTTTGTTCAAGGAGGTTTTTGGCCATGAAGGTTCTTAAATGAGAAAACAAAATTTTCTAACTTTAAATACTAGGGTAGAGACAAAATTTGAGGGGTAATTTGGTCAATTTAATTAATTTAATCAAATTAAATTATTGAATATTTTAAGTTGACAAAATCAATTTGTATTCTTCAACTTTAAAAGCTTTGCCGCATGTAACCAATAATAATTAGCCATATAACATAACATTTATGAAATATAGATATCATTTAATTATTTAAATATTTAACATTTAAATATCTAAATAATTAATTAATATAATTATTATTATATATGTATTTTTATTTACATTAAATAAAAAATACATATATTAATGGCATGTGTCAACGTCTCATTTGACAATTAATTAATATGTATCAAATCAAATTTTATATCAAATACAGATACACATTAATTATTAATTGAGCAAAATCCCCTAATGCATGTATTTTTCGTTTAACCGATTAAACGATTTGAATTAACTCATTTAATTCGATGAAGTATTATGAATAATCTGTATTATTCATAACGTGTTGCCCAAGTGCTCAACGAGTACACTTCATATTGTGGGACTCTCTTAGTTTAGGTTTATCCGTCACAGAATCCAATTTCGTGTCCATAATTCACCCACTCATGAATTATGACGACCACAGATAATCTCGCTAAACTATGCAAGTCGAGGTCATTGCATACATATAATCCCTCCGTAACAGGCTATCAATATTATACCGGGGATATAGATAAGAACGTCAAATCCCTAAGGTATAATATAGTCGAATTTCAAATTTACGATCTCTAAATAAAACTCGGAACTCGCTTCCGAAGTTATACCACAACCATGGATTTACTAGATCGTAAACACGTGTAGGAAACCTATGCCCTGTATACAGGACTGACAGATTCTATCTTGATATGCACTGGTTATCATGAGCATCAGTCCACACCCAACGAACAGGCGGAGATCTAATCTAAATAGATCGGTGACGTGACCGCCATTAAAGTGTGAAAGATAACTCATATATCCATTATGGTATCTCAAGTCGAAGTACCACTATGCTCGCTCAACTCGAGAAGATTCCTATCGACGTTGGTGTACCATCTATTAGGAAATCTTCAGTGAGTCGTTCAGTGTTTATCAAATAAACAACACCTACATATCTATAAGAGTCTCCCGAGACTCATGGTTCATTGGGATAAACCATCGGACCAAGTCATGATAAACGACATGTACTGGTCTCAGCAGATTTTACTAACCGACATGTGTTAGTAAATCTTGACTAGGAACTTTATTTAAGGATATACAACTTATAGTGACGCTTCCCATGTCAATTACAAACTACGTTGTAACTGCGCCCTACATTGTAAATCCTATGGTCTTTGTCTAATATACACGTATCACTAAATCAGATTTAGTTTCAATCTAATTATAATTAGATATCTAATCATAATTAGATTGAATATGTATATAAAAGACAATAGGTGCTACCATTAAATAAATAATATTATGGAAAAAAGAATTATTTGTATTTATGAATTGGACATAAATACGATCCGGATTGGCACTCTGAGCACCAACCCTCATAGCCCAAATAGTGACCAATTCAGAGTATGGACAACAGACACCCGGTAAGCCCGAAAACTCACCCGATAACGCTGTTTTCGACGTTTTCGTATATTTTAACTTCGAAAAATTTTCTGGCAATCATTCCAATGCCCAAAACACATCCAATACATTTATACAACATACTTTTCATCACCAAAATCACAGAAAATCAAGATTTTATTTGGTAACCAAAAATATCATTTTTTCATGCTTTAAATCCAATTTAGTCAACATTATCATATCAACATTAACACCAACCAAAGGGACCACCTATGAAGAACTCAAGAATAATTTTAGGTGTTACAAGAGTGGTCATAACATGTATCTAGCCTCCAAATCCATCCAAAAAATTAAAAAGCCCCAAAATATAAGAAATGGAGAAACCTTAGACTTGTCTAGATGATCAAGAACAAAAAGAAGCTTTCTAAGTTTTAGATTATTGAAGATTACCTCCAAATCTTGTAATTTCCTCAAACGTTTTCTTGATTTCTTCAATTTATTCCTGTTGGGTTTCTCTAAGGTCCCAAGGAACATTATCAAGCAAGAAACAACATGTGAATACATCAAGGAGGTGCGGAATACTCACAATGATCGGTTCAGGCGATGCGAGGAACAACAAAAACTTCAAGCTCCCTCCAAGGTGGCTCACGGCAAAGTGCAGTTTTTTTCCTCCAAAATTTTCGGCCATGGACTCCATTAATGCTCCAAGCTCCAAGCTTCTCAAATGGTGATTCCAAGCTCACAAGTTCGGTTCCCTATCACCTTTGTATATACTCTTTTGAGTGCTAGCTCTTGATGATTTTTGCCACAAAAATTACCATCTTCATCCTTGTTATTTTCGGCCTTGCCAAACAATGGAGAAGAAGAATTGGTTCAAAACCGAGAGAGGGAGAGGAGGAAGAAAGGGCACTACAAACCGTGAATGGTGAAGGAGAGAGAAAATAAATTGTATTATATATATCTTAATTGATTTTCCAAAAACAATTAAATATATACCATTTTTCAATTTCAAAAAGTCAAAGGCAATAAAGCCTCAACCACTTCCATCAATCAATCAAGTGACAAATTGTCACATCACTCAAAGTGACATGTGATTTGACGCTTGATGTGACTAATGATTTGATGCTTGATGTGACTTGTGGGCCGAGCTTAAATTCACAATGCGAGTGCGCCCGCAAACACTCCGAGGCTCGGGTTCGTAAATTCCAAATTAATGAATTTTCCGTTGTGACGTAATTAAATAATTATGCCTAGCAAAATCACTATTCACGTCGCAAACGAATTAATTATAAATTAACTCGTTCGCCCGAATTAAAATCTAATTTCAATTCCTCGTCGAAATCCAATTTCGTATAATATATCGAATATATTATTTTATCGATTAATTCCAAATTAATCGTTCTCTCTCTTTATTAATAGTTTATCCTAGATAAAATATCTCCGTAATTAATCCCAGATTAATTTTCTCTCTCTAATAATTAATCCCAGATTAATAAAGTACGAGTCATACGTCATCGGTGAATCTTCGGGAAGCGACCCATGAGATCCCCGGATATGTTGGCAGTAAATTCGGTCGTCGGACTATCTGAACACGTACGTACCTAGTACTACATTTTTACCGATTTACAAGACAAGGTTAGCTTCTAGCAAAGCGCCATGCCTACCTAATTCTCCAGAAATATCCTTATAGGAATATATGATCTATATCAGGCATAGTATACGTAGTATTGCGTATTTTAATCCAGTATCGGATGTCACGTGCAATGACTGGGGCTGGAATTGTGTCTGCCCCGTACGAAGCACATAACAGATCTCTAGCAAATAGTCTCTATATCGGAGAATCATGACCTAGTCATATTATCCTGATGACTGCAGTACATAAGAGCACCAGTACCGTATCCTGTGTGATCATCCTCTCCACTATGATTGGAGTGATACTTCTATCTCGACATCACACCCAATACACTACGATTCTCAATATACCCAGCAGAGGCGTACACAGAACCTGTTAAAGCCCTGGACGAACAAAACCAAAGTATATTGATTGTCGCAAGTATTAGCGGTGCAAGTCTCAGGTTAAGACCAAATACACCAACCCTGATTTGGACTTCCATAGACACATAGTCATACTACCAATGGAATTCCGAGGGGTCTATCCAGAGCGAAGCTGTTTTTCGTACCATCGGTAAAACACAACCTCCTACTACACTTGCATGAGTATCCTATACCCAAATATATGAGAACTATGTCGTTATGCCCTCACAACGCGCACAAGTGTAATACTAGTCTTTTACCCATTATCGATGTCCAATCTCAATAATACTCTGACTAGGGATATTTAATGATTAAACCTTCATGGATTGATACTGTCTCATATCATCTCAATCCAGGAACTAATCATAAGGACCTCCTATCATTTAAAATCTTGGTGATCTAATCACAAATGATAAGAGAGCAATTTCCTTTGTCACATAGTTAATTTGTACAACAACACCATGATCTGTACAAATAGTGACGCTATGGGTCATAACTGTCCAACAATCTCCCACTTGGCCTATAGCCAGTCACTCAAGTGGCTTACACACCCGAACTATGTACGGTTCGCTCAAACTTGAGGAAAGGCTTTCGTCAGCGGATTTGCATGATTATCATCTGATGCGATTTATTCGATCATCACATCTCCACAATGTATGATCCGAACGAATCAGATAAATAATTGAAGTATATATCTGGATCGTTGATGAGACCATTAATTCTTTAGCCTGCGCTGTAGCCTAGCTCAGCTACTAACAGAACTACTCCTAATCTAATTAGGATTATTATCAATCCAGAAGGCTTCTATTGCTGCCTCAACAGCATCAAAAATCCACTTATGTTGTTTATTCAGTAACAGTATCTTGTTTGGAAGATTTCCAGCTCACTGTTCCGTTATTCAAACTTTGTAGTACCGTTGTTACAACTTATAGTCGATTTTATCGGTTAGGAAACTTGCAACGGTGAACCCAGTCACTTCAAGTTCTCATTCTCCATAGATTAAGACAGCATCCTTAGTTCTCTAAGATACTAAAGGATTTTCTTAACTTCAACTCAGTGACTATCACTTGGATTGGCCTGATTGTGACTCCATATGCTCAAAGCGTATGAGACACCAGGTCGCGTACATTTATCAATGTACGAGTTCTCAGAGAGTTTCAACAACTTTAAATCTATCCCAGTAGATCTTTATTCCTAGAATAAAGGTTGTTTCTCCCAAGAATTCTACGGAGAATTTTTCATGAAAGCCAAGCTTTCACCGATTGTAATTTTATTGGAAATATCATTTCCAAGAAATGATATATTATCATTATTAAGACTTTCGATGTCAGTGCGCTCCCACTAACCTTCTTATATACACAAGAATCATTTTCGTTTTGAATTAAATCATATACCATTATGATCACATCAATACGATAGTTCCAAGAACGTAATGCTTGCTTCAATCCATCCATGGATCGAATAACCTACAAACCTTGTTTGCTAGTTATGGTACGACAAAACCGTCAAGATTTTATAAACATCCTCCAAAAGGTTTCCGTTAAGGAAAACGGTTTTGGCATTCAGCTGCCATATTTCATTAATGAAATATGCAACATCAGCAAGCATTATCCAAATTGATTTAACCATGGCAACGGTTAAAAGGTTTCGTTGTAATCGACACAATGTTGATAACGATACCTTTTCGCTACAAGCCCAGCTTAGTACGTTGGTATGTTGCCTTCCATGTATGTCTTCCTTGAAGACTTATACAGTACCAATAGGCATAATGCCTTGTGGTACATCAACTAGTATCCAAACTTAGTTGATATACATGGAATCCATTTCTGATTTCATGGAACTTTTCCATAATTGGGAGTCGATACCTTGTATCACTACCTCATACGTAGTCATTTCGTGTTCCTCAATAAGATTGACATCTTTATGAGGTGAGATCAGAAACCCATACCCCAGGTTGTTTTCTGACTCTCTCCGACTTACGTGGTTCTTGTGTATTCGAAGATTATTGGTATAGTGTCATCCTTGATGAACTATTTATGTTCCATTAAGGAATCGGTGCCTGGAATAGTATTACTCCGATTTTCATCGATTTTACTTTCCTTTCCTCCCACTTACCACTTCATTTAGGTATCCCTCTTAGGAAAACCGCATGGTGAGCAACAATTAAATTGCTCTCTTGTGAGTGGTATAAGTACTATACTTTGGTTTCCCTATGATAACCACAACTTAGGCACTTATCTGATTTGGGTTCTAGTTTGGTACCATCCAAACATATGCCCAGCATACCCAAATCTACAGGAATGAGAAAACCCAGTTTCTTTCCTGTTCATATCTAATATGAGGTCTGTCAAACAGATTTTTATGGAACCTTATTCAAAATAAGTTTTGCACTGTTTAATGCGTATCCGTTGAAGGAAATGGTAGCTCAGAGAGACTCATGATTATCCTTATTATGTCCAACAAAATTTGGTTTCTCTGTTCGGACACACCGTCAAACTGACGTGTTCCGGGAGGAGTCCTCATTGAAAGAATACTATACTCTTTCAAGTATATGAGAAACTTATTGCTTAAGTATTCTCATCATGGTCTAACCGTGATGGTTTTATACTTTAGCCGATCTGTTTCTCTACTTCGTGTCCAAACTCTAAGAGTTTCCGATTTGTGTTTCATAGGAAACATATAACCATAACGCGATGCCACATCCGTAAAGGTCACGAAATATTCATATCCATCTCTAGCCTAGCTAGACATGGGCCAACTTACGTCACTATGAACCAGGGCTAACAGATCGGTGGCACTAGCACTTTTACCAAGTAAATAGTGTTTTAGGCATTTTACCCAATAAACTAGATTCGTAGACTTTATTTGATTAGAATCAAATTTGTCCTAGTATCCACTCTTCAAAAGTGTGGATATACGAGTCTTGTTTAATTATGTCCCAGACAACAATACCACTTATAAGTCTCAACTGATTAACTCAGTTTCATCTATTTTTTTGTCATGTTATATGTTTGAGATTTATTTATATTCAAAATATAAATACTGTTATTCACATCTAATGTGATTATCTCAATATCAGCTTTATAAAATAAAACACTTTAGTGTTCTAGAATATAAAGGTATATCTGCAACAGATTAAACACTGATATAGAGATAATGTCTCTAGTCAAACTAGTTACATTATAATAGTTTCTAAATTTAAGTACACACCCGAAGGGAAGTTCCTAAACTTAGGTATCTACGGTTAAAACAGTGACTTTCGTCCCGTTTCCAATTCGCAGATTAATCTCATCTGAAGTCAGTATCCTGCTTATCAACAGATACTGCACACCAGTACATATTCATGTACCACACTCAGTATCTAAAACTCAATTTTAATACTAGTAGTGAACATATTTATGACTAACATATTTGAAGTCAGAGCCTTGCCCGTCTTCAATTCCTTCATGCCTGCCTTGTCTATACCGCAGTCATGCTTCCGTGTCTCCGTTTGCCATAATTTAGGCAGACATTTTGGGATATGTCATTTATCTTCCCAGAAGATTATAATGATTTTTCCTTTGCCCTTTTCGGTACCCTAGAAGCCTTTGGCCAAGCCTTGGCCTTCCAAAATGTCGAAATAAGATGCGTCTTGCGCTTCTTGCCTTATTGCAAACTTTGGCTTTGTCTCCAAGAGTTTACTATTGCAATTTAGTACTTCAAAGATCTAAGGATAGATCTATGAAGATCCTTCAATTTCATTATCATACTTTAAGGATCTAATCCTTAGTTCTGACTAAGAAATTAAGGAGTCCATTTGGCAAGCATAACGGATTAAGCACTGAAGTTATCATCACATGAATATTCCAAATATCATGCTCTACTATTTGCTTAACTCCGGGCTTAGGCCTAATTTTATTTTATCATAAAGTAACTTTTATTTTTCAAATAAAGTAATTTATTATTATTTCCAGGACCATCCTGAAATTTATCCCAATTGAAATTAAAGTCGTTTAAATACATTCTCACCCAGGATTATGTTTTCAACACTAATCTTTCAAATTATCTTGATTTAATAGTCCAACTATTTATCAACGATTTTAGGTACTATTTATTATAATGATTGTTAGATATTATGTCCCATAGCGTCACTGTTTGTAAATGATATTGTATTATTGTACAAAATAAACTATGTGATTATGAAATTGCCTTTTGCCGTTTTGTAATATTATTTACTTTGACTAATAAATGGCGAAAGTCCATATGATTAATACTGGATTGAGATGATATGAGACAATATCAATCTATAAAAGTTTAATCATTAAATATCCCTAGTCGGAGTATTATCGAGATCGGACATCGATAATGCGGAATAGACTAGTATTGCGCTTGTGCACGTTGTGAGGGCACAACAGCATAGTTCTCATATATTTAAGTATTGGATACTTATGCAAGTGCAATAGGAGGTTGTGTTTTACCGATGGTACGGAAAACAGCTTCGCTCTGGATAGACCCCGCGGAATCCCATTGGTAGTATGTCTGCGTGTCTATGGGAGGCCGCATCAGGGTAGGTGTATATGGTCTTAACCTGAGACTTACATCGCTAGTACTTGCGACAATCGGTAAACTTTGTTTTGGTGGTTGGGGACCCTAACCGGTTCTGTGTACACCTCTTCTGGGTTTATCGAGAATCGTATTGTACTGGATGTGATGTCAAGATAGAAGTATCGCTTCAGACATATGGAGGTGATGATCACGCAGGACACAGAACTAGTACTCCATAAAAGGTTGCAACCGTCGGGACAATATGACTAGGTCAGGATTGTCTGATTTAAAGAGACTAGCTGTTTGATGTCTGATATATGTTTCGTACGGGGCAGACACATCTCCAGCCCCAGGCCTAGCATGTGATCATCCGATACAGGATCGATGTACGCAATACTACGGTATACTACGCCTGATACAGATCTTATATTCCTATAAGAATATTTCTGGAGAATTGGGTAGGCATGGCGCTTTGCTAGAAGCCAACCTTGTCTTGTAAATCGGTAAAGACGTAGTACGAGGTACGTACGTGTTCGGATCATCCGACGACCGTATTTACTGCCAAAATATCCGGAGATCTCTTGGGTCGCTTCCTGAAGATTCACCTATGATATTTGATTCGGACTTAATTAATCTTGGATTAATTGCGGAGAAACTTTATCTTGGATAAAGTGCCTAATTTAGAGAGAGAACGATTAATTTGGAATTAATCGATAAAATTATTGTATTCGATATAATAATCGAAATTCGATTTCGACGCGAAATTAAAATTAGATTTTAATTCGGGCATACGAGTTAATTTAGAATTAATTCGTAAGCGACGTAAATAATAATTTCGCCAGGCGCAATTATTTATTTAAATTCGATTTATTAACGTCGCGACGTAAGCTCGGTATTTCGGAAATATCGAACCCGAACGCGTGAGTGGACGTGGGCCCACTTTCATTGGGAAACGTGTGGGGCCCACATGACACTTGTCATTATATGCATTATTTAATTGATAAGGCATTGCATGGTGATAGTGTGCATTACACTCAAATGTTTTGCATGGAGTTTGAGTGTTTGACACTCTAAGCCATTGCATGGTTTGTGTCATAGATTTATTATTAATTTAATAAAATTATGGCATAAATATAAATTGATTTTGGTAAACAAAATGAATTACACAAAACTCTTTCTCTCTCAAATTTCTTCACATTGCCGTGAACTCCATGGAAGGACAAAGGAAGATTTGATCTTCTATTCTCCATTTTTGCTAGCACAAGCAAGGGATCAAAAGAGGTGATAGGGAAACCATCAAAGAGCTTGGAATACAAAAGCTTGGAGCTTCAAGTCTTCTTCCTCCTCTTGGCCGAATCTTCCAACACTTGGAGCTTCCACCATTTGATCATCTTCTTCATCACATAGCTTTGTAAGTATGATTCCGCCATGCTTCAGTCTTTAATATATATTCATTTATAGTATTTCATATGCTTAATCTTTGTTTGGGACATATTATAGAAACCAACAATGGTATCATTGAGCTAGGTTTAAGCATGAAATACTTTAGGTTAAAATTTGGGTAAAATTGATTGAAGCATGTTCTTGTGAAATTTGATGAATGAGTATGCTTATATGTATGTTAAATGACATTATATGAAATCAATTTTATGAAAAATGCATTGGATGATTTTTCCCCAAAATTTTGACCTTGGCCGAATGGGTGTGATAAATTGATTGAAGCATGTTCTTGTGAAATTTGATTAATAAGTATGCTTGCATGTATATAGAATGATATTACATGGAATCAATTTTATGAAAAATGCATTGGATGATTTTTCCCCAAAATCTTGATCTTGGCCGAATGGTATGAAGAAATTGATATAAGCATGTTCTTGTGAAATTTGATTAATAAGTATGCTTGCATGTATATAACATGATGTTATATGGAATCAATTTTATGAAAAATGCATTGGATGATTTTTTCCCAATTC
>SKCR01054679.1:0-33358 GCA_019454045.1 Zanthoxylum bungeanum | reverse complement strand
TTTGATTGATTCTTCCTAAACTTAACCCCTTCCTTCCTGTACGGCTTTTGAAACGATCCCCATAAGTCCAAGAATGCCTCCGCCATATATTAAGTGCATATTCCTTGCAGCTAAGACTCGACCCAATTCCTGTGCTGCTTCTATGTATTGTGGTTTAGTACCAACACTACTACCGTAAAATACACAAATAGTTCTCAACTCAACTCGCCTTCTTGAAGTGGCTTCCATTTTTAAGATGCATTTCTTTCTCAATCAGGATGCCTTCAAAGTGCATTGACGAGCTGAATTTTAATACCTGAAAAGGGTGAGTAAAAATAGCACAAGTATCTTCCAAAGACGATTAGTAAACAAATAGTAAAATAGATCGTGATATGGTCAAAAGGTGGATCCTTCGGAGAAATAAAAAAAACAACAAATCAAATCAAATCAAAATATTAGGAAAGACAAATAGATATAATTGTACAAGAATTGAGCTTGAGTAACGTCTATGCGCAAGGACAAGTTTCCTTCCTATCAATTTTCTTATAATTGGCAAACAGGGTTTTTTTGAGTCAATGCCCCAACTTAACAAGTTTGTATTTCTTTTTGAAATTGTGTATGTAATCTGCGAAGGCCTATGTGTGTTGGAATCTAATAACCATATCCCAAGATCAAAAACCAAGCAAGATATATATAAGAATGAATTAGATTGAAGTAATGGCGGAAACAATACTCACAAATAGCCAAATGTGGATGCTATGGATGAAGCAAAAATCCTCCTTTGTGCAGTGAAGATTTCGGCCAAGCAGTGAAGAGAAGCTCCAAGCTTAAATTTGATCCTTCCAGCTCTAAGATGAGTTTCCCATATCACCTTGTATGATCCCTTGATGTGTCTAGCCAAACTTGTGTATTAGTTCCAAACTTGTACACTTCTTCACAAAGTTCTTAAGAAAATGGAAGAAGAAGGAGAGCCAAAACTGTTCACAGTTTCGGTCATGAGAGGGAGAGAGCAAGATCAGATTTTTTTGTCTCAAAAATCAATTTATATTTTATGTTATAATTATTAATAATAATATAAATATAACACAAACCATGCAAAGACTTAGAGTGTCTAACACTCAATTTCCATGCATTATCTTTGAGTGCTTTGTACACTATCTCCATGCATTGCATCTTGATTAAAAAATACAAATAATGACAAGTGTCATTGTGGGCCCCACACGTTTCCAATGAAAGTGGGCCCACGTGCACTCACGCGTTCGGGTTCGCGATATTTCCGAAATATCGAGTTTACGTCGCGACGTTAATTAAATCGAATTTAAATAAATAATTGCGCCTAGCGAAATTATTATTTACGTCGCTAACGAATTAATTCTTCTATTTAATTCGTTTGCCCGAATTAAAATCTAATTTCAATTTCGCGTCGGAATCGAATTCCGTTTATTATATCGAATATAATAATTTTACGATTAATTCTAAATTAATCGTTCTCTCTCTTTATATACAGTACTTTATCCGAGATAAAGTCTCTCCGTAATTAATCCAAGATTAATCGAGTTTGAATCATACGTCATCGGTGAATCTTCGGGAAGCGACCCAAGAGACCTCTAGATATGTTGGCAGTAAATCCGGTTGTCGAACTATCCGAACACGTACGTACCAAGTACTACGTTTTTACCGATTTACAAGACAAGGTTAGCCTCTAGCAAAACGCCATGCCTACCCAATTCTCTAGAAATATTCTTACTGGAATATTAGATCTATAACAGGCGTAGTATACCGTAGTATAGTGTATATCGAACCAGTATCGGATGATCACATGCTAGGGCTGGGGCTGGATAAGTGTCTGCCCCGTCCGAAACACATATCGGATGTCAAGCAACCAGTCTCTTTGAATCGGATAATCCTGACCTAGTCATATTATCCCGATGGTTGCAACCATTATAGAGTACTAGTTCTGAATCCCTCGCGATCATCATCTCCATATGTCTGAAGTGATACTTCCATCTTGACATCACATCCAATACACTACGATTCTCGATAAACCCAGAAGAGATGTACACAGAACCCGTTAAAGCCCTGGACCATCAAACTAAAGTTTACCGATCGTCGTAAGTACTAGCGATGCAAGTCTCAGGTTAAGATCATATGCACCTACCCTGAAGCGGACTCCCATAGACACGCAGACATACATACTACCAATGGGATTCCGCGGGGTCTATCCAGAGCGAAGCTGTTTTCCGTACCATCGGTAAAACACAACCTCCTAACCTCCTACCGCACTTGCATAAGTATCCTATACTTAAATATATGAGAACTATGCCGTTGTGCCCTCACACACATGCACGAGTGCAGTACTAGTCTATTCCGCATTATCGATGTCCAGTCTCGATAATACTACGACTAGGGATATTTAATGATTAAACCTTTATGGATTGATACTGTCTCATATCATCTCAATCCGGAACTAATCATAGGGACTTTTACCATTTATATTTCAAAGTAAATAAATTACAAAACGGTAAAAGGCAATTTCATTACTACATAGTTAATTTTGTACAATAATACAATATCATTTACAAAATAGTGACGCTATGGGTCATTACTGTCTAACAATCTCCCACTTGGCCTATAGCCAGTCACTCAAGCATCTAATACCTGAACTATGTACATGTCGCTCAAACTTTTCCCGAGGAATAGCCTTCGTCAGCGGATCTGCAATTATCCTCCTGATGCGATCTTCTCGATCTTCACATCGCCACGATGTATGATCTCTCGAATCAGATGGAATCGTCGAAGAACATGTTTGGTCGTTGATGAGACCTTGGTTCCTTAGCCTGTGCTATAGCCCCGCTATTGTCACAATACAATGGAACGGGCTCAGCTGCTAACGGAACTACTCCTAATCCAATTAGGAATTTACGGATCCAAACTGCCTCTTTTGCTGCTTCAGCTGCTGCAATGTACTCCGCTTCAGTTGTTGAATCGGCAACAGTATCTTGCTTGGAAGATTTCCAGCTCACTGCCCGTTATTCAAGCAAAATATGTACCCGGTTTGCGACTTAAAGTCGTCTCTGTCGGTTTGGAAACTTGCATCAGTATACCCAGATACCTCAAGTTCTCCATCTCCATAGATTAAGAAAACATCCTTAGTTCTTTTAAGATACCTAAGGATACTCTTAACCGCCATCCAGTGATCCTGTCCTGGATCGGCCTGATATCGACTGCACATGCTCAAAGCATAGGACACATCAGGTCGTGTACATATCATGGCATACATGATCGATCCGACTGCCGAGGCGAACGGAGTCCGACTCATGTTGTCTCTCTCATCTTGTGTTTTTGGACACATGTCCCTAGATAGATAGACGCCATGTGATGTTGGCAACAGTCCCCTCTTCTTGCTGATCCATGTTGAATCTCTTCAACACTTTATCAATATATGTACTCTGGGAGAGTCCAAGTAGCCTTCTAGATCTATCCCGGTAGATCTTTATTCCTAGAATAAAAGCTGCTTCTCCCAGATCTTTCATGGAGAATTTCAATGAAGAGCCAAGCTTTCACCGACGTTAACATGGGAATGTCATTGCCTATAAGCAATACATCGTCGACATAAAGGACAATAAAAGTCAGTGCACTCCCACTAACCTTCTTATATACACAAGGATCATCTACGTTTTGAATGAAATCATATTCTTTTATGACCTCATCAAAACGTTGGTTCCATGACCTCGATGCTTGCTTCAGTCCATAAATGGACCGATTTAACTTACAAACCTTGTTTGCAAGTCTTGGTGCGATAAAACCGTCAGGTTGTTGCATATAAACATCCTCCAACAGGTTTCCGTTAAGGAAAGCGGTTTTAACGTCCATCTGCCATATTTCGTAATCGTAATATGCAGCTATTGCAAGCATTATCCGAATGGATTTAATCATGGCAACGGGTGAGAAAGTTTCGTCATAATCAACTCCAAGTTGTTGACGATACCCCTTCGCTACAAGCCTAGCTTTGTACGTTTGAACGTTGCCATCCATGTCTGTCTTCTTTTTGAAGACCCATTTGCATCCAATAGGCTTTACGCCTTCTGGTGCATCAACCAGTGTCCAAACTTGGTTGGTATACATGGAATCCATTTCGGCCTTCATGGCCTCTTGCCATAAAGTGGATTCGATACCCTGTATCGCTTCCTCATACGTAGCCGGTTCAGTATCCTCAATAAGATTAATATCTACATGAGGTGAGATCAGGAATCCATACCTCTCAGGTATTACCCTGACTCTCTCCGACCGCCTACGTAGCCCTGTGTAATTGAAGATTGTGGTTCAGTCTCATCCTGGATGGACTGTTCATGTTCCGTTCTAGATTCATGCCAGGAACAGTATCACTACGACTTTCATCGAGTTCTACTTTCCTCCCACTAACCACTACTGCATTTAGGAATTCCTTCTCAAGGAAAACCGCATGTAGAGCAACAAATACTTTGTTCTCTTTTGGGTTATAGAAGTAATATCCTTTGGTTTCCTTAGGATATCCAACAAATAGGCATTTATCTGATTTGGGTTCAAGTTTGGTACCTTCCAAACGTTTGACGTATGCCCAGCAACCCCAAATCTTCAGGAATGAGAAACCTGGTTTCTTTCCTGTCCATATCTCATACGGAGTCTGTTCAACAGACTTTGACGGAACCCTATTCAAAATAAGAATTGCACTTTCTAATGCATGTCCCCAGAAGGATATAGGTAGCTCAGTGCGACTCATCATCGACCTTACCATGTCAAGCAAGGTACGGTTTCTCCGTTCAGACACACCATTTAATTGTGGTGTTCCAGGAGGAGTCCATTGTGAAAGAATACCATATTCTTTCAAGTAATCTTGAAACTCATTACTTAAGTATTCGCCACCACGGTCCGACCGTAATGTCTTAATACTCTTGCCTGTTTGTTTTTCAACTTCGTGTCGAAACTCTTTGAATTTCTCAAAAGTTTCCGACTTGTGCATCATTAGATACACATAACCATAACGTGATGCATCATCCGTAAAGGTTACGAAGTATCGATATCCACCTCTAGCCTGGCTAGACATGGGCCCACAAACGTCACTATGAACGAGGGCTAACAGTTCAGTGGCGCGTTCACCTTTACCACTAAAAGGTGATTTAGGCATTTTGCCTAAAACAAGATTCGCAGACGTCATATGAATTTGGATCAAATCCGTCCAAGTACCCACTCTTCGAAAGTGTGGATATGCGAGTCTTGTTGATGTGTCCCAGACGACAATGCCACAAATAAGTTTCTTCTTTTTGGATTACTCATTTTGAGCCTTTTGTTTGTTATTTTACATTTTGGAGATTCATTTATATTCAAAATAAAAAGACCATTATTTGCATCAGCACTGCAAATTTCTGCATCATTCATATATAAATAACACCTGGTGTTTTTAAATACAAAAGTGTACCCACACTGGGTTAACAAAGATACAGAAATAATATTCTAGTTAAACTAGGAACATAATAACAGTCAAAGTTTAAGTACATGCCCCGAGGGCAGTTCCAAAACAAAAGTGCCTACGGCCAAAACAGCAACAGAAGTTCCATTTCCAACTCGTAGATCAACCTCCCCCGAAGCCAGTCTCCTGCTATCATGCAGATCCTGCACATCAGTACAAATATGAGAACCACAGCCAGAATCAAAAATCCAATTTTTATTAAGACTTGAAGTAGTCATATTTATCTCAATAACAAACATACCTGAGGCCGGTGCCTTGCCCGCCTGTATGTCCTCCTTATGTCCCTTGTTCATGCGGCAGTCACGCTTCCAGTGACCTTTCTTGCCGCATTTCAGGCAAACATCTTGAGACTTGTCCCTTGGCTTCCCAGAAGCCTTTGTTGACTTGGCCTTGCCTTTGTTCTTATGCTTCTTCTTCTTAACACCCCCAGTTGCCTTGAGCCCAGCTTTCGGCGTTTGAGATGTTGTTGCAAAGTGCGCCTCGCGCTTGTTGCCTTTCAGAAGTTCTTTCTCTGACTCCTTGAGAATTGACAACAACTCTCCAAGAGTGTCATCCGAATTCATCAGTTTGTAGTTGATGACAATCTGTTTCCAAGTATCGGGTAGTGACTGTAGAAGTACATCTATAGCCAGCTCAGACTCCAAGACTATACCCATACAAGCCAGTTCATCAATATCGGCTATCATTTGAGTCCCATGGACCTCAACAGAACTACCATCAGTCATACGGGTGCGAAAGATCCTCTTCACCAACTCGTACCTCGCCATCCGCTTATTAGTGCGGTGAAGATCTTGCAATCTTGCCATCATATTATAAGGATCCAAGTCCCTATTTTGGCGACGAAAGTGTTGAGTCATTGAAGCAAGCATGATCGACTGAGCCGTGTCACAATCATCACTGTGAGTTTTCCATAACTCCAGCTCAAGTGGCTCAGTGGGCTTAGGCCCGAGAGGTCTCTGAATCGTATACAGTATCCTCTCCGCCCCAAGGACTATCCTTAGGTTCATTTCCCAATCAGCGAAAGTTTGTCCCTTAAAGACATTGTCACCCATGATGATGTCACGGACATTTACCTTGCTAGCCATCTTAACTACGATAGTCCAACTATCTAGTTAACGATAAAATGGGTACAGTCAAACTGTTACAAGAAAAATAACATTTTTTTAGTCCAACTAATGTTAAAAATTGACGAAATAAATTTTGTAAGCGCGTAAAGCTAAGTATCTGAATGAAATTGCAAACTCAATACTAGCCTCCCACTATTTTCTACAAGTCTCTAACCCTCTGTTGAGTACTCGGGAAATCCAATTTCCTAGTGGGCTAGGATCCCGTTAAATACACACAACCTTGACTTTGGCCAACAAGTTGTATGATTTTAACTAGGTAGATCTCGAAGATCAATTGGATCCCATCCAATTCCTAGATCCGGTAGGTGGACATCCAAGTCCGAAACATATATATCTAATACATACGTCAATGTATCCAATACATTTTCCTAACCATTCCTCTGAATCAACTAAGCCTTGGCTTTGGCACAACAAACCTAATGATTCCAGTTAAGCGGGACCCATTGACAAGGAAAGTTTCGTAATCAATGTCGATGGACAAGAAGTGATCTTGACTTTGGCCAACAAATCACAACTTGGACAGGACACCGATGTGTAACAAAACTCTCATGATTCAAACACATCCTCAATTGACAAAGGTCTTGACTTTGGCCAACAAACCAATGCCAATTTCGGATCTTGAGAAAGAATCATTCAACGGAAGGAAAATCGCTTAATATTGTTTGAGGGATTTTTCGCGTAATTGGCAACCAATTAATTTATCTTTGTTAGGTCTCATCATCATACACCCTTAAGCATGCTTCTAAAACATCATAAAGTGCATAAAGTAAAGTAATAGTGATATACGGATGGATATATAAACAACTTGTTCCTAGAACAAATCACTCCCTTTCCTCTCCCCTCCTGCTAGCACTATTCTACTTCTACCCAATTACATAATACAATAAGAGAAACCTCATTTACATTGAGGGGAATTAGGTGAGAAGAGAATACATAGAGATAAAGAGATAAGGCTGGACACGCAGGTCCAATTTATAAATTCCAAATTTACAATAATTTCTAAAATTACCCTTCCCTTCTAATATCCATCCGATATGCACTATTCATACAACACATCCACATTCATTCATTCATTCAAGGCATGTTATACAACCAATCAAATCCAATTAATTAGTCTTTAATTAGGTGACAATACAATGTTCAAACAATTGTTTGCATTTGCGCGAGTCCAACTCGTTTTGAGAATAAATACTATGGTATGAATTCACGAATTATATCGAACTACTCGTTAAATCCAATTTAAGTCGTATTCAATACTAATCCTATTATTTAATTCTAAATTAAATATATACACTTTTATTGTGCTTTTATAACTTAGATTCCAAATCTAGTTCTATTGGGTCTCAAAGCCCAACTAACATCTAATGTCCGTTTAATTAAAGTCCGATGGGCTTTCTATTGATTTCATTAGGCTTGGGCCTTGGTCAATGTGGGTCAAACCCAATTTCCAAGCCCAATAAGGAATCACCCTCATTTGCCATAAAACCAATATCAAGCCCATAAGGCCCAATTAAACATAAAAGCCCATTTATTACATTTGGACTTAAATGGTGTGATTTAGGCCCATTTTGGATCCAATCCAAATGGTCCAAATCTACTTGGCCCAACCAAGCCCATTTATGACCAAATATAATAGTTTTAGGCCCAATTCCAATTTAAGCCCAATTAACTAAATTTTAAAATTCCAAATTTTATAACTTAATTAATTAAAGTGTATGTTCATGATTAATCCTTTAAATCAATATTTCCAAAATATCAAATTAATCTATTAATCATATTTTTTATCTTAAATACATGTCCAACATTATTTAATCAAAAAATCAAGTCCCTAATTTGTCATCAAGCATTCGGCCAAGGTGAACAATATGGTTCCGATTTCGTTTTCAATCCAATCAATTCACAAATGATCATCTCCATATTATTTCAAGTCATCCAATGTCTTAAAATTAAAAAATCATCTAGTCCTCATGCTTGCATGTATTCGGCCAAGCCACTTTGGGGTTGGAAAATTAATCCAATTTATTTTCCATGAAATTGATAATGTATAAACCATTTTAACATACATCTAAGCATATTCAACCAAGCAAACTCATCAAATCATGCTTCAAACAATTTTCCCCAAATAACATCCTAATATATTTGCATGCATTTTAGGCTCAATGATACCATTGTTGGAAATCTAATAACCATATCCCAAGATCAAAAACCAAGCAAGATATATATAAGAATGAATTAGATTGAAGTAATGGCGGAAACAATACTCACAAATCACCAAATGTGGATGCAATGGATGAAGCAAAAATCCTCCTTTGAGCAGTGAAGATTTCGGCCAAGCAGTGAAGAGAAGCTCCAAGCTTGAATTTGATCCTTCCAAGCTCTAAGATGAGTTTCCCATATCACCTTGTATGATCCCTTGATGTTGCTAGCCAAACTTGTGTATTAAAGTTCCAAACTTGTACACTTTCTTCACAAAGTTCTTAAGAAAATGAAGAAGAGGAGAGCCAAAACTTTTCACAGTTTCGGTCATGAGAGGGAGAGAGCAAGATCTGATTTTTTTTGTCTCAAAAATCAATTTATATTTATGTTATAATTATATTAAATAATAATATAAATATAACACAAGCCATGCAAGAACTTAGAGTGTCTAACACTCAATTTCCATGCATTATCTTTGAGTGCTTTGTACACTATCTTCATGCATTGCATCTTGATTAAAAAATACAAATAATGACAAGTGTCATTGTGGGCCCCACACGTTTCCAAAGAAAGTGGGCCCACGTGCACTCACGCGTTCGGGTTCGATATTTCCGAAATATCGAGCTTACGTCGCGACGTTAATTAAATCGAATTTAAATAAATAATTGCGCCTAGCGAAATTATTATTTACGTCGCTAACGAATTAATTCTAAATTAATTCGTTTGCCCGAATTAAAATCTAATTTCAATTTCGCGTCGGAATCGAATTCCGATTATTATATATATCGAATATAATAATTTTACGATTAATTCTAAATTAATCGTTCTCTCTCTTTATACAGTACTTTATCCAAGATAAAGTCTCTCCGTAATTAATCCAAGATTAATCGAGTTTGAATCATACGTCATCGGTGAATCTTCGGGAAGCGACCCAAGAGACCTCTAGATATGTTGGCAGTAAATCCGGTTGTCGAACTATCCGAACACGTACGTACCAAGTACTACGTTTTTACCGATTTACAAGACAAGGTTAGCTTCTAGCAAAACGCCATGCCTACCCAATTCTCTAGAAATATTCTTACTGGAATATTAGATCTATAACAGGCGTAGTATACCGTAGTATAGTGTATATCGAACCAGTATCGGATGATCACATGCTAGGGCTGGGGCTGGATAAGTGTCTGCCCCGTCCGAAACACATATCGGATGTCAAGCAACCAGTCTCTTTGAATCGGATAATCCTGACCTAGTCATATTATCCCGATGGTTGCAACCATTATAGAGTACTAGTTCTGAATCCCTCGCGATCATCATCTCCATATGTCTGAAGTGATACTTCCATCTTGACATCACATCCAATACACTACGATTCTCGATAAACCCAGAAGAGGTGTACACAGAACCCGTTAAAGCCCTGGACCATCAAAACTAAAGTTTTACCGATTGTCGTAAGTACTAGCGATGCAAGTCTCAGGTTAAGATCATATGCACCTACCCCCTGAGCGGACTCCCATAGACACGCAGACATACTACCAATGGGATTCCGCGGGGTCTATCCAGAGCGAAGCTGTTTTCCGTACCATCGGTAAAACACAACCTCCTACCGCACTTGCATAAGTATCCTATACTTAATATATGAGAACTATGCCGTTGTGCCCTCACAACATGCACGAGTGCAGTACTAGTCTATTCCGCATTATCGATGTCCAGTCTCGATAATACTACGACTAGGGATATTTAATGATTAAACCTTTATGGATTGATACTGTCTCATATCATCTCAATCCGGAACTAATCATAGGGACTTTTACCATTTATATTCAAAGTAAATAAACAAAACGGTAAAAGGCAATTTCATTACTACATAGTTAATTTTGTACAATAATACAATATCATTTACAAAATAGTGACGCTATGGGTCATTACTGTCTAACAATGTGACCATTCCACTGGGATGCGTCTCAATAGTCGAAGAATATCATCTAAAGACTCTTACTCAAGCCATCCCTAAGAATTTCATTTTGTCTTCGCGATTATTAGACACCATTCCTAAAGACACGAACAACGATATTGCAATTCCAAACGTGCACATTTGTAACAAACACCCATTTGCTAGCTCTCTTCGTTTCTTTGCATAGGTGCTTCTTCTTCTTCCAAACCAGGCAGATGTGAAATAAAGAGTCTGAAGACTCACCTGCCAATCGGACTCGTGCTTCAATTACCCAACGATGTCATTGGGAACCCATGGATCGTCAGTACCTCATCCGTTCCAAGCGAGCTTGTAACTTTCATTAGAGATTTTTGAGGGAGAGAAGGAAATTGCTTGTGAAGATTTGCGAGAGCTTCTTCATCTTGAAATGTCTAACTGCAAAAAACTAAACACACAAATTAAATCACACCCAAATCACAATATATACAAAAATTGCATGGGTTGCCTCCCTACAAGCGCTAAGTTTAAAGTCATCAGCCAGACTTGACCTCTCGAACGTTAAGCTGGATCTGAAAGTGTAACACTTTCTTTTTGTCACTCAAATGATTCTCCCCAGTAGTGCTTGACACGCTTGTTTTTAACCTTGAAAGTTTTGTTAGCGTCAGGATCATGTATCTCAACGGCTCTATTTGGTAAAACTTTGGTGATCATAAATGGACCTGACCACCGTGATTTTGGCTTCCATGGGAAGAATTTCACCCTTGATTTGTTTAACAGTACCTTCTGCCCTGGTTCCAGTTGTATGCGCACTAACTTCTCAACTTCTCATTTCTTCTGCCCTTTCTTTGTACAATTTGGCATCTTCAAAAGGCTGATTGTGAAATTCCTCCAATTCGTTGAGCTGGTGGAACTTTTTCTCTTCTGTTGCTTGTAGAGCAAGAATTGGCTCTTTCAGTGCAAAAGATGATTTATCTTTAGGCTCCACAGGCAATTGACATGTTTTAATTTGTCAGTAGAACTTTGTCTTTCATCAGAGTTCTGAATGGTACTGTGTATCACATCGAGTTTGAAACATTCCTCCTTCTTTTCATCATCTGGGAAATTCATGGCCTTGAAAACATTGAATGTTACTTCTTGGTCCTGTACCCTCATGGTTAGTTCTCTCTTTTTTGTACATCAATAATGGTTCGACCTGTAGCCAAGAATGGTCTCCCAGGATGATTGGCACGTCTGCGTCTTCCTCCTATCAAGGACAATAAAATCTGCTGGGAAAATGAATTTGTCAACCTTGACCAGCACATCCTCAACTACGCCTCTTGGAAATACGAGCGTTCTATCAGCAAGTTGCAGTGAGACTGAAGTTGGCATTTTTCTCCAATCTGTAATTTCCTGAAAATAGAAAAAGGCATCAAGTTAACACTAGCACCTAAATCACATAAAGCCTTACCAAAGTTATGTTCTCCTATGACGCAAGGAACAGTGAAACTGCCAGGATCTTTCAACTTCGGGGGAAGTTTGCTCTGAATGATAGCACTGCATTCTTCTGATAATGCTACTGTCTCGTAATCTCCCAATCTCCGCTTTCGTGAAAGAATATCTTTCATGAATTTGGCATAGGTGGGCATTTGTTCCAACGCTTCTGCAAATGGAATGTTGATATGCAGCTTTTTGAAGATTTCCAGGAACCGAGAAAACTGCTTGTCCAATTTGTTCTTCTGAAGATGTTGAGGAAAAGGTGGAGGTGGAGTGATCTGTTCTTTTTCCTTTGCTTCTTTTTCCTCCATCTGTTGCTTTGTTTCTTTTGGAACTTCCTCAGCAGTTGTTTTGGCTCCAACATCTTTGTTGATTTCAGTACCGTTTTTTAACATGATGGCATGACATTGTTCCTTCCCCATGTTTCTTGGATTTGGCTCAGTGTTGCTAGGAATGGTACCTGGCGGTCTGTAACTCTGAGCATTTGCTAGTTGTCCCATTTGATTCTCCAGTGCTTTAATAGAAGCAGATTGACTTTGAATTAATGTTGATTGGGATTGAAACATAGCATCATATCTTGCTGCTTGAGAGTCGTGTTTTGCTTCTAACTTTTTCAAGTGGGTCAACACTTCTGTTATTCCTGGTTCATTTGCCTACTCCTGGCTTTTGTTCTGTTGTTGGAATTCAGGTGGTGGATAGTTTTGCTGTTGGCCTGAATTGTTGCTCCATGAAAAATTGGGATGATTCCTCCACCCTGGGTTGTAGGTGTTGGAATATGGATTGTTCCCCTGTCTGTTGAAATTGTTGACAAAATTCACTGTCTCTTCCTGCTGAACTGGTTCTGGTGCTCCTTTATATGATGAACCTGTGGATCCACCATTAACCTTCATGTTAAGAGTTTCCAGATTTTTACAAATCATATCCAGCTTGACATTCAGTGCTGTGTTGGCTCCAACTTCAAAAATTCCTGCAATTCTTTGGATCATGCTCCTTTCTGTTGGCCACAAAGAATTATTGTTGGCCATTTCTTCAATTAAATCCCAAGCCTGATCTTCTCCTTTTGCCATTAGTGCTCCTCCAGCAGCAGCATCAATTGTGGTTCTCATTATTCCAGAAAGTCCATTATAGAATGTTTGGACTTGAAGCCATTTTGGAATCTCATGGTGAGGACATTTTCGGAGCAAATCTTTGTACCTTTCCCAAGCTTCGCAGAGGGATTCTGAATCTTGTTGTACAAAGGATGTGATGTCATTCCTCAACTTTGCAGGTCTGGCCAGTGGAAAGTATTTTGCAAGGAATTTGGTGGCTAGAGTGTTCCAAGTTGTGATGGAACCTGCTGGTATTGAATGTAGCCAAGCTTTAGCTCTGTCCTTCAAGGAGTATGGGAAAACTCGCAGTCTCATTGCTTCTTCTGATGCTCCTGTTGTAGTTGAAAGTATCGCAAACTTCTAGGAAGTTACTGATGTGGGCATTAGGATCTTCAGTTGCATTCCCCCCGAACTGAACTGACTGCTGAATCATCTGAATGCATGTTTTGATGTCACACACGCATTTGCTGGTAAGGGAGGAAGTACAATACAGGAAATGAGTCTGTCAACCACCGGAATGGTTCTGTCTCGAATGCGAATTGGTGGTGCAACCTCCAACGTTCAGGTTCCATATTGACTAAAGCTTCTTGGCCTTCTCGCCTTTCCCTTCTCAAATGTCTGATGGTTCTTTCAATTTCTGGGTCAAGCGATCGGAGTTCAAAGCTTCTGGTTCGTCTCATGTAGTTTCTGAGAACCTGAAACACAAGAAAACAAAAACAATAAGTAAAAAGAAATTAGATACAAGTAACGTATCTAACCTCTAAATATAGTGAAAGATAAATAAGTCCCCCCAACGGCGCCAAAAACTTGACCGGCGTAAACACACACGTATAACGCAAGCGCACGTATCGTTCAAGTAGTATAAAAATATCAATCCCACGAGGACTTAATATCTAATCTATTAATTTTATGAAGTCAAATGATTACTAGTATCTAACAGGTTGTTTGATTGATTTGAAATGGTGACGATTCTAAATTTAAAAACAAGTAATAAAATTGTTCGAAAGTAGGTTTTAAGAAAATTCAATTTTAAAAACTATCTAGGGTTGTGATTTCTTCCAATATCATTTTAAAGATGAAGTTGTTATTTTATGTTTGTGTAATAAATCGGTTTACTAACCTGGAACACTAAATTATGCAAAAGCCTATGTCGATGGTTAGACGCAAATACCCAGTTTAACCCAATTGAACCATATGTCTATGTCATCCAAATTATCTGGATTCATTAAGTTTAAGTTCCAATTATGGCTACCCCCGCCCGACAGTATATGTCTATCCTGTAAGGAAATCTATTAAAGGGTTATATATCCTCAAGGAAGATCGTGGGCTATTAAGTCTAAGGCTGAAACCTAAAATCCATATGTCTAGTTCATTTTAGATTTACCACATCAATCTTATTGGTGATCAGACAACAAGAAGCATTAAGCTTAAGACTTAATAAGTAACCTTTAAATTACCCAAACTATAATTTAACCCTTATAAACCGGTGATATTGGATTTCATCACAACCCCAGATAATTGGCTTAGTTACGACACATATTTACGGGTAGTAAAAAAACTTAAATAAAATAAAAGACATAAAGTAAAATATTGAAAATTAAATGCTGAAAAGTAAATGCTGAAAAGTAAATTGCTAAAAAGTAATTGCTGAAAAGTAAATTGCTGAAAAGTAAATAAAGTAAAATTACAATAAAAGAAAATGCTGAGGTAAAAGGATCCACTTTTATTACTTCTATTTTAGATATCTCCCTTAATATAATATATTAACTTTGCATGATAATTACCAACCAGCCATATAGGCGGTATCCAGATTAAGTCAAATTAATAATTAATTACCAACCGTCCAATCAGGCGGTATCCAGTTTAGTCAGGTTAAAACCAATTTAAATAATTACCAACCGACCAATATGGCGGTATCCTCATTAAGTCAGGTTTTAACTAGTTTATATATTATAATTAAGGGATTAATCTAAATATTAGTAATAAAAGTTGTACCTTTTACCCCAGCAAAGGGGAGTTACCTTCTCATTACTGAAAAGTAAAAACTGAAAATTAAATAAAGAAAAATAATGTGCGTAAAAGTAAATTGCGGAAAGTAAAAACTGAAAAGTAAAGAAAAGAAAGTGGGAAAATGAAAATTAATTACTGAAAGCTTTAAATAAACAAACAAGATACAATCTTCTTAGTATTCTTAAGGAATTCCTTAGAAGAAAGTATGAATTTTACAAATGAAATGGCTTGGTATTTATTGGCAAAATTTTGCCTCCATCAAATCATCCACCAAATCAATTATTAATTGTTCCACTAATTGCTCCACTAATCTCTTATCATGTTTGGTGATGATTTGATAATTTTTATTTTTTTTTTATTAATTTATTTTTTTTCTTTGAAAATGATTGAAAGTGACTTTAATAATTACACACTACACACTTCTGGATGGTTCATCAATTTCGGGCATGAAATCTTCCGAATTAGAAATTATTTTGTCTTTCAAAGTTGTAGATCTTTGCGGCTTCTTTAATCTGGAACTTGAATCAGCTCAATCCGATATCTGAGTAAAAAGTTATGCCCAAAATACGACAGATGCGTAAAACTGGAATTTCCAAAACTGCACTTCGTCAAAACGCCCTTTCAAGTTTCCAATCTCCAAAATTAAAATATCAAGTCCAATAATTGCCCTTATTTGACCCATATTTCATCCTAAATGATTTCATTGAGACCCGATATTATTTTATCTGCAAAATAAACTAAAACACATCAAAACGTTCATCAAACCCGAGAAACTAAACAAAATATTTAGTTAAAGGGGTGGTAAATATTGATATATTTTCCGCTCATCACATACCATCCACTTTTCAACCACCTTGGAATGGTTTTGGAAAAACCATTTACCCAACCACCTAGTTTAGGTGAAAAGGGTAAATTGACTTTTACCAAAACCCTTCTCTCTCTCTCTCATTTGTGTAGGCATCACACTTGACACACTTTGAACAAAAGGAAACCCTAATACTCTCTCAAATGGGTGTGAATGGCCTTCATTTCTTATCTTTGATTTTGTTGCAATTTCAAAGGAGCTAGCACTTCATGGAATCAACTAAGGTATTAGGGAAACAACTTCAAAAGCTTGGAATCAGCAAAGGAAGCATCTTGGATCTTGGATCTTCTTCTCAAAATTTTAAAAGCTCAAATCCATTCAATGTAAGTAATTCCGCAACTTATTTTGAATTTATGAACATGTTTTCATGCTTATTAGATCTTTGGCATGTTCATGGAACACTAACATGAATTCCTTCTCAAGAAATATAGTGGGAGTAAACTTGACCTCGATGAGGTATGAGAAGAACAAACTAACATAGAACTAAACCCCAGGCCCCTCAAAAGGGCAGCGACGGAACAACCACAAGGTTATGAACTCAGAAGGTCTGGTAAGGAAAGACATGAGCCTGAAAGATATGGTTTCCATATTGATGAGGAACATGATCAGTCATTGATAATGACGATCCAACTAGTTATTGTTGGATAATATGACCCATAGCGTCACTATTTGTACAGATCACGGTGTTGTTGTACAAATTAACTATGTGACAAGAAAATTGCACTCTCATCATTTGTGATTAGATCACCATAAATGTATAAATGAAGAGAGGTCCATATGATTAGTTCCTGGATTGAGATGATATGAGACAGTATCAATCCCCGAAGGATTAATCATTAAATATCCCTAGCCGGAGTATTATCGAGACTGGACATCGATAATGCGGAATAGGCTAGTATTGCACTTGTGCGCGTTGTGAGGGCACAACGGCATAGTTCTCATGTATATAAGTATTGGATACTTATGCAAGTGCGATAGGAGGTTGTGTTTCACCGATGGTACGGGAAACAGCTTCGCTCTGGATAGACCCCTCGGAATCCCATTGGTATTATGACTATGTGTCTATGGGAGGCCGAAATCAGGGTAGGTATGTATGGTCTTAACCTGAGACTTACATCGCTAATACTTACGATAATCGATAGACTTTGGTCTTGGTGGTACAGGGCTTTAACCGGTTCAGCGTACACCACTTCTGGGTTTATCAGAGAGTCGTAGTGTATTGGGTGTGATGTCAAGACGGAAGTATCACTTCAGTCATATTGGAGATGATGTCACGCAGGATATGGTATTAGTGCTCTTAAGTGTTGCGCAACCAATCAGATATTGTAACCAGGTCATGAATATCCGATTATAGAGACTAGTTACCAGACATCCGACATGTGCTTCGGACGGGGCAGACACTTATCCAGCCCCAGCCCTAGCACGTGACTATCCGATACGGGCCGATATACACAATACTACGGTATACTACGCTTGATACATATCTATATATTCCTGTAAGAATATTTCTGGAGAATTGGGTAGGCATGGCGCTTTGCTAGAAGCCAACCTTGTCTTGTAAATCGGTATGAACGACGTAGTACGAGGTACTTACGTGTTCGGATAATCCGACGACCGTATTTACTGCCAACATATCCGGAGATCTCATGGGTCGCTTCCTGAAGATTCACCGATGATGTATAACTCGCACTTTAATTAATCTGGGATTAATTAGAAGAGAGAGAAAATTAATCTGGGATTAATTGTGGAGATATTTTATCTGGGATAAAATATTAATTAAGAGAGAGAACGATTAATTTGGAATTAATCGATAAAATAATATATTTGATATATTATAAGAAATTGGATTTCGACGCGGAATTAAAATAGATTTTAATTCGGGCGAACGAATTAATTTAGAATTAATTCGTTAGCGACGTGAATAGTGATTTCGTTAGGCGTAATCATTTAATTACGACGCGACGGAAAATTGTTAATTTGGAATTAGCGAACCCGAGCCCGAGAGTGATTGCGAGCGCATTCGCATTTTGAATTCGAGCGCGGCACGCAAGTCACATCAAGCGTCAAATCGTTAGTCACATCATGCGTCAAATCAATTGTCACTTTGAGTGATGTGACTTGACAACATGTCACTTTATTAAAGTGATGTGATGTGACTTAAAGTAAAAAGTAGAATGATGATGAAAAGCATTAATAGACTTTTGCTTTTTAACTTTTGATATATATGAAAAATGATTTATATATTTGTTTTTGTTTTTGGAAAATGAAATAAATATATAAACCAAAATCATTTTCTCTCTCTCACTCACCACTCACGGTTTTCTCCTTTTCCCTCTCTTTTCATCTTCCTCTCATTCACGGCTTCAAGCCGATTTTCTTCTCTAAATTTTTGGTTAGACCGAAATTTTGAGAAGCAAATTGAAGATGAGTAGTGCTAGCACACACATGGGTTTATTATGGTGTGATAGGGAAACGAATTTGTGAGCTTGGAAAGCTTGAAGCTTGAAGCTTCCATGGTGTTCATCAATGGCCGAACATGAGGAGGCAAACCAGTCCCCAACCGAGCAGTCCACTGCATGAGGAAGCTACTGCCGAGCTTGATGTGCATCAAAAACGCAACTTGTTCTTCATTTCATCAAAACCCATCAATGTGAGTATGAATTCCGCCTTACTCCTTTGTGTATTCAACTCGTTTTTATGCATGATTTGTGATCCTTGGGACTTGATTGAAACACAACAATGGTATCTTGAGCTATTGGTTGCATAAAACGAATTAGGGTTCTTGAGCAAAATTTGGGGCTTTTTGATTTAAGCATGATTTTGACAATTGTTTGTTTAAGAATGCTTGTATATGAATAAATTAGAGTTATATGTAATCAATTTGATGAAAAATTAATTGGATTGATTTTCCCCAATTTGCTTAATGTTGGCCAAAACTTTAATTTGGGTAAACTCAATTGAGCATCAAATGATTAAATTGTTTAGTATAGTATGCTTGAATGAGGTTGAATTGATGTTGTGCATAATCAATTTTTATGAAATTTGGTTGGATCCATTTTTCCCTAAATTTTGGGCATGACAAATTTGGGTAAACTTGATTTTGAGCATGTTTAATGAAATTGGATGATTTAGAATGCTTGAATGTTGTTTAATTGATGATTGATTAGATCAATTTGATTGATGAAAAGTGTTTGGAACAATTTTTCCCCAATTTGCTTGTGATGGCCGAATTTGGCAAGGCCCTAATGTCTTGTTTTTTTTTTTGATTTTTTTTGTTCATTGGATAACTTAGAAATCATTTGGGGATGTTGAATTTATGTTTGATTGGGTTCAATTGGATTGAATTTGATTTGGGCATTTTTTCCCCTTATGGCCGAGACTTTAGCATGTATAAATTGGGTTTGATTTTGATTTAATTATGTTGGACATGATTAATTGATGTTAAGCATGATTAATTGGACAAATTTCATGTTTTGGAAACTTTGATTTGGGTAATTAATAATGCTATACACTTTAGGTAATTTAATTTGAAAATTTGGAATTTTTTGAAGTTAAATTATTGGGCTTAAAATTGGATTTGGGCTTTTAAGTTGTTATTGGGTTTATTGGACTTTGTTGTACAAAGTTGGTTTAGGCCAAAATTGGTTGGATCCAATTAGGCCCAAAACCGCTTCCAAAAGGCCCAAATGCGACTAATGAACCTTTAACGTTTAATTGGGCCTAATGGGCCTAAATTAATTTATGGGCTTATGGGGTAACTCCCGGATTGGACTTTGGTTGCGGGTTTGACCCGAGTTGACCAAAAGTCCACGCCTCAAGAAATTAATTAAAAGCCCATTAGACTTAATTAAATTAATATTGGATATTAATCGGGCTTTGAGACCCGAAACGATTAAATTTGGAATTTAAGTCGTAAAGGTTTATTTTATAGTGTAAGTAATATTTAATTTGGAATTAAATAATGAATTAGAATTAAATGCGTATTAAATTGGATTTAATATGTAATTTAATTTAATTAGTAGAAATCGTACTTTGAGTACGTGTTCGCAATACGAGTTTGACTCGAACAAAATCAAATCTTTGTTTGAACATTGGATGATCACTAATTATCAAGATTAATTAATTGGATTGATTGATTGATAACATGCTTGTATGAATACATGGTTGTGATGTTTGAATAATGTATATCGGATGGATATTAGCGGGTGGGGCGATTTTTAGAAATTGTTGTAATAAATTTGATTTATTAATTGGACCTGCGTATCCAGCCTTATCTCCTATTTCTTTGTATTCTCTTCTCACCTATTCCCCTCCATGTAAATGAGGTTTCTTTAGAAGTGTAGTGTAACGGGTAGAAGAAATATTTGTGCTAGCGGGAGAGAGAAAGTGAGAGATTTGATCTAGGATCAATGTAAAATATCCATCCGCATATCATATGCGCTTTATTATGTCTTTAGAATGCATGTTAAGGGTGTATGATGATGAGACCTTAACAAAGATAATTAAAATTGGTAGCCAATTGCACGCGAAAAACCCTCGTAAAATATCATGCGTTTTTCCTTCCATTGAGTGATTCTTACTCAAGATCTGAGATTGGCAGGGGTTGTTGGCCAAAGTCAAGCCCTTGTCCGTCGAAGATGTGTTTTAATCACGAGGCTTTGTTCCATATCGGTGTCGTGTCCAAGTTGTGGTTTGTTGGCCAAAGTCAAGACCACTTCTTGTCCATTGACATTGATTACGAAGCTTCCATGTCAATGGGTCCGCGCTTGACTGGGATCACTAGGTTTGTTGTGCCAAAGCCAAGGCCTAGTTGATTCAGAGGAAAAAGGTTAGGCTATACATTCGATGTATAGGCATATATAAGATATATGTTTGGGACTTGGATGTCCACCTACTGGATCTAGGAGTTGGATGAGATCCAATTGATCTTCGAGATCTACCTAGTTAATTATCATACAATTTGTTGGCCAAAGTCAAGATTGTGTGATATTTAACGGGATCCTAGCCCACTAGGAAACACGGTTTCCCGAGTACTCGACAGAGGGTTAGAGGCTCGACGAAAAATAGTGGGAGGCAAGAATTGAATTTGCAATACTCGTTCAATTACTCGCCATACGCGCTCATTTAAATTATTTCGTCATTAGATTAAATGTTAGTTGGACTAATATTTAAATTGTTGTTTTAATAAACAGTTGGACTGTATTATACTTGATTATATATAATTGGATTATATTAATCAATATATTTGAATTAATTAATTTCAGTTTACAGTTGATTTTATAATTGGATTATAGTAATCAATGTAATTGAGGTTAATTAATTTGGATTATATTTGATTATATAGTTGGACTATTATAATCATTATAATATATATAGTACCACTAATCGTTGATTAAATAGTTGGACTATTGTAATCAAGATAAAATTGAAAAGTTGGATATTTAAAATATAATCTGGGATTAAAATATTTTAAATGATTTAATTTTCAAATTGGGAATAAATAATAGGTTACTTTATTTGATAAATAACTTATTATACCTTAATCCCAAAAATAAGCAAAATAAGTAGAGCATAAAATCTTTGGAAGATTTATGTGATGATGACTTTAATGCTTAATTTAATATACTTGTCATAAATCTAATTTTAGATTTAAGAAGTATTAAAATTGCAATTTATAATTCTTGGAGAATTAATTGACTATTCTAGAGGAGATAAAGTCAAAGTTTGCAATTGGGCATGTAGCACGAGGTGCACATCGTTTCGATATTCTAAAAACCCAAGGCTTGGCCTAAGGTTTCTTAAAATATTGAAAAGGATAATTGACATATACCAAAGTGACTACCATTTGGATATGGCAGACACGAAGGAATTAAAGAAAGGGCGAGGCTTAACTTAAAAATATTTGTCTTAGTTATGTTCACAGCTAGTATTGAAATTAGATTTTAAATACTTAGTGTGGTACATAAAATATATGTATTGATGTTCAGAATCTGCTTGAGCAGGATACTGACTTCAAGCCGAGATTTCTCTGCGAATCGGAAACGGGACGAAAGTCGCTGTTTCGACCGTAGATACCTAAGTTTAGGAACTACCCTTTGGGTATGTACTTAAATTAGGAACTGTTATAATGTAACTAGTTTGACTAGAGACATTATCTCTATATCAGTGTTTAATCCATTGTGGATAAACCTTTATATTCTAGAACACTAAGTGTTTCATTATATAAAGATGATACTGAGATAAAACACATTAGATGTGAATAACAGAATTTATATTTTGAATATAATTAAAATCTCAAACATATAAAATGACAAATAAATAGCTCAAATTGATTTGATCAATAGAGACGTATTTGTGGCATTGTTGTCTGGGACACAATTATACAAGACTCGTATATCCACACTTTTGAAGAATGGGTACTAGGACTGATTTGACTATTCAAATAAAGTCTACGAATCTAGTTTATTAGGTAAAGTACCTAAAATACTATTTACTTGGTAATAGAAAGGGCCACCGATCTGTTAGCCCTATTTATGGTGAAGTAAGTGGGCCCATATCTAGCTAGGCTAGATGTGAACATGAATATTTCGTGACCTTAACGGATGTGGCATCACGTTATGGTTATGTGTTTCTTTTGAAGAACACAAATCAGAAACTTTTAGAGTTTCGACACGAAATAGACAAACAGATCGGGTATAGTATTATACCGTCCCGGTAAGACCGTAATGGAAAATACTTAAGCAATAAGTTTCTTATATACTTGAAAGAGTATAGTATTCTTTCAAATGAGGACTCCTCCCGGAACACGTCAAAGTGACGGTGTGTGTCCGAACGGATTAACCGAATCATGTTAGACATGATAAGGCTAATCATGAGTCGCTCTGAGCTACTGTTTCCTTCAATAGGATATGTATTATCAGTGCAAAACTTATTTAGAATAAGGTTCCATATAAATCTGTTTGACAGATGTCATATAGGATATGAACAGGGAAGAAGAAACGAGGTTTCTCATTCCTGATAATTTGGGTATGCCAGGCATAACGTTTGGATGATACCAAACTAAAGACCCAAATGGATAAGTGCCAATATAGGTTATCCTAAGGGAAACCTTAAGTATAGTACTTGTAAATCTCACATGAGAACAATGTGATTGTTGCTCACCATGCGGTTTTTCCTGAGAGGAATACCGATATGCAGTGGTCAGTGGGAGGATAGTGATACTCGATGAAAATCGATGAAATAAGTAGTGTAATACTGTTCAAGGCACGAAGTCCTTAATGGAAACAAAATAGTTCATCTATGATGAATCTATACCATTAATCTTCAAATACACAAGAAACCGCGTAGATCAGAGAGAGTCAGAAAACAACCTGGGGTATGGGTTTCTGATCTCACCTCATAAAGATGTTAATCTTTTAAGGTATACCAACTGATTACGTATGAGGAAGTGATACGAGGTATCGACTCCCTATTATGGCAAAGTGCCATGAGTCCGAAATGGATTCCATGTATAACAACTATTTTGGATACTAGTTGTTGTACCACAAGGCATTGTGCCTATTGGTACATTAAACGTCTTCAAGGAAGACATACATGGAAGGCAACATACCAACGTACAAAGCTGGGCTTTTGACGGAAAGGTATCATTATCAACATTGTGTTAATAACGATTCAACCTTTTACTTGTTGCCATGATAAATCCATTTTGAAGATGCTTGTTGATAACTGCATATTTCATTTATGAAATGTGTCAGTTGCAGATCAAAATCGCTTTCCTGAAAAGGAAACCTTTTGGAGGATGCTTACACATCCTGACGATTTTGTATAACCAACAAACAAGTTTTGCTGGTTATTCGATCCATGTTTGGATTGAAGCAAGCATAAGGTTCTAGGAATTATCGTTTTGATGTAATCATAATGGAGTATGATTTGATTCAAAAACGAAATGATTCTTGTGTATATTAGGAGGTTAGTGGGAGTGCACTGATAGTTAAATTCCCATAAAACAATCGGTGAAAGCTTGGCTTTCATAAGAAATTCTCTGTGGAATTCTGGGGAGTAACAACCTTTATTTAAGGAATAAAGATCTACATGGATAGATTTGGAGTTGTTAACACTCTCTGGAAATTGTACATTTAAAATGTACTTGTATTGGTGTCTCATACGCTTTGAGCATATGGAGTCACAATCGGGTCAATCCAAGTGATAGTCACTGGATTGAAGATTATGAACATCTGTTAGTATCTGAGAGAACTAAAGATGTTG
Organism: Zanthoxylum bungeanum; assembly: GCA_019454045.1. NCBI lineage: Eukaryota > Viridiplantae > Streptophyta > Magnoliopsida > Sapindales > Rutaceae > Zanthoxylum > Zanthoxylum bungeanum. The sequence goes on along the minus strand of SKCR01054679.1, from coordinate 8,919 downwards.
ACTTAAACTATGGAGATGGAGAACTTGAAGTGACTGGGATCACCGCTGCAAGTTTCCAAACGGTAAATACTACGGTACTATAAAGTTTGAATAACGGGACAGTGAGCTGGAAATATTCCGAGCAAGATAACTGTTGCCGAAATAATAAACAACAATGCGGATTATTGCTGCAGCTGAGGCAGCAATAGAAGCCATTTGGATCGAAAATAAATCTAATTAGATTAGATATAGTTCTTTTAGCAGCTGAGCTAGGCGTCAGCACAGGCTAAGGAATTAAAGGTCTCATCGACGATCCAGATATATACTTCTATATCATCTGATTCGTTCGGATCATACATCGTGGCGATGTGATGATCGTGTAAATCGCGTCAGACGATAATTAAACAAATCCGCTGACGAAAACCTTTCCTCAGCAATTTGAGCGAACCGTACATAGTTCGGGTGTTAGACACTCGAGTGACTGGCTATGTGCCAAGTGGGAGATTGTTGGATAATATGACCCATAGCGTCACTATTTGTACAGATCACGGTGTTGTTGTACAAATTAACTATGTGACAAGGAAATTGCACTCTCATCATTTGTGATTAGATCACCATAAATGTATAAATGAAGAAGAGAGGTCCATATGATTAGTTCCTGGATTGAGATGATATGAGACAGTATCAGTCCCCGAAGGATTAATCATTAAATATCCCTAGCCGGAGTATTATCGAGACTGGACATCGATAATGCGGAATAGGCTAGTATTGCACTTGTGCGCGTTGTGAGGGACAACGGCATAGTTCTCATATATATAAGTATTGGATACTTATGCAAGTGCGATAGGAGGTTGTGTTTCACCGATGGTACGGGAAACAGCTTCGCTCTGGATAGACCCCTCGGAATCCCATTGGTATTATGACTATGTGTCTATGGGAGGCCGAAATCAGGGTAGGTGTGTATGGTCTTAACCTGAGACTTACATCGCTAATACTTACGATAATCGATAGACTTTGGTCTTGGTGGTACAGGGCTTTAACCGGTTCAGCGTACACCACTTCTGGGTTTATCAGAGAGTCGTAGTGTATTGGGTGTGATGTCAAGACGGAAGTATCACTTCAGTCATATTGGAGATGATGTCACGCAGGATATGGTATTAGTGCTCTTAAGTGTTGCGCAACCAATCAGGATATTGTGACCAGGTCATGAATATCCGATTATAGAGACTAGTTACCAGACATCCGACATGTGCTTCGGACGGGGCAGACACTTATCCAGCCCCAGCCCTAGCACGTGACTATCCGATACTGGGCCGATATACACAATACTACGGTATACTACGCTTGATACATATCTATATATTCCTGTAAGAATATTTCTGGAGAATTGGGTAGGCATGGCGCTTGCTGCTAGAAGCCAACCTTGTCTTGTAAATCGGTATGAACGTAGTACGAGGTACTTACGTGTTCGGATAACGACGACCGTATTTACTGCCAACATATCCGGAGATCTCATGGGTCGCTTCCTGAAGATTCACCGATGATGTATAACTCGCACTTTAATTAATCTGGGATTAATTAGAAGAGAGAGAAAATTAATCTGGGATTAATTGCGGAGATATTTTATCTGGGATAAAATATAATTAATAAAGAGAGAGAACGATTAATTTGGAATTAATCGATAAAATAATATATTCGATATATTATAAGAAATTGGATTTCGACGCGGAATTAAAATTAGATTTTAATTCGGGCGAACGAATTAATTTAGAATTAATTCGTTAGGGACGTGAATAGTGATTTCGTTAGGCGTAATCATTAATTACGACGCGACGGAAAATTTGTTAATTTGGAATTAGCGAACCCGAGCCCGAGAGTGATTGCGAGCGCATTCGCATTTTGAATTCGAGCGCGGCACGCAAGTCACATCAAGCGTCAAATCGTTAGTCACATCATGCGTCAAATCAATTGTCACTTTGAGTGATGTGACTTGACAACATGTCACTTTATTAAAGTGATGTGATGTGACTTAAAGTAAAAAGTAGAAGAAATGATGAAAAGCATTAATAGACTTTTGCTTTTTAACTTTTGATATATATGAAAAATGATTTATATATTTGTTTTTGTTTTTGGAAAATGAAATAAATATATAAACCAAAATCATTTTCTTCTCTCACTACCACATTCACGGTCTTCTCTTTTCCCTCTCTTTTCATCTTCCTCTCATTCACGGCTTCAAGCCGATTTTCTTCTCTAAATCTTTTGATTAGACCGAAATTTTGAGAATCAAAATTGAAGATGAGTAGTGCTAGCACACACATGGGTTATATTATGTGATAGGGAAACGAATTTGTGAGCTTGGAAAGCTTGAAGCTTGAAGCTTCCATGGTGTTCATCAATGGCCGAACATGAGGAGGGGCAAACCAGTCCCCAACCGAGCAGTCCACTGCATGAGGAAGCTACTGCCGAGCTTGATGTGCATCAAAACACGCAACTTGTTCTTCATTTCATCAAAACCCATCAATGTGAGTATGAATTCTGCCTTACTCCTTTGTTTATTCAACCGTTTTATGCATGTTTGTGATCCTTTGGACTTGATTGAAACTCAACAGTTATGACGAAGAAATACGTGACATTGATTCAGTCAAGTGGCTTGAGGCCATGAAATCCGAAATAGACTTTATGTATCAAAATCAAGTCTGGGACTTGGTAGATGCACCTGAAGGGATAAAAACCCTAGGCTGCAAGTGGATTTAAAGTAAAACTGATGCAGAAGGCAACATCAAAACCTATAAGGCTAGGTTGGTGGCAAAAGGGTATAGACAAATCCAAGGAATTGACTATGACAAAACCTTCTCGCATGTTGCAATGATAAAGTCCATTCAAATTTTACTGGCACTAGCTGCACACTTTGATTATGAGATTTGGCAGATGGATGTCAAAACAGCTTTCCTTAATGGGAACCTCGTAGAGGAAGTCTATATGACACAACCTGAGGGGTTTGCATCTAAGGATGTGTTGGACAATTATGACCCATAGCGTCATTATTTGTACAGATCATGGTGTTGTTGTACAAATTAACTATATGACAAGGAGATTGCACTCTTATCATTTGTGATTAGATCACCTAGATGTATAAATGATAGGAAGTCCTTATGATTAGTTCCTGGATTGAGATCATATGAGACAGTATCAGTCCACGAAGAATTAATCATTAAATATCCCTAGTCGTAGTATTATCGAGACTGGACATCGATAATGCGGAATAGACTAGTATAACATTTGTGCGTGTTATGTGAGATCATAACGGCATAGTTCTCATATATTTGGGTATAGGATACTCATGCAAGTGTAATAGGAGGTGGTGTTTTACCGATGGTACGGAAAACAGCTTCGCTCTGGATAGACCCCTCGGAATTCCATTGGTAGTATGACTATGTGTCTATGGAAGTCCAAAATCAAGGTAGGTGTATTTAGTCTTAACCTGAGACTTGCATCGCTAATACTTGGGACAATCGGTATGCTTTAGTTTTGGTCGTCCAGGGCTTTAACAGGTTCTGTGTACGCCTCTGCTGGGAATATCGAGAATCGTAGTGTATTGGGTGTGATGTCAAGACGGAAGTATCACTCCAGTGATAGTGGAGATGATGTCCCGTAGGATACGATACTAGTGCTCTTAAGTACTGCAGTCATCGGGATATTATGACTAGGTCATGTATGTCCGATTATAGAGACTAGTTACCAGACATCCGACATGTGCTTCGTACGGGGCAGACACATTCCAGCCCCAGGCCTAGCACGTGACAATTGGATACTGGATCGTAATACGCAATACTACATCTACTACGCCTGGCATAGATTATATATTCCAGTAAGAATATTTCTGGAGAATTGGGTAGGCACGGTGCTTTGCTAGAAGCCAACCATGTCTTGTAAAACGGTAATCACGTGGTACGAGGTACGCACGTATTCGGATAATCCGATAACCGTATTTACTGCCAACATATCCAGGGATCTCTTGGGTCGCTTCCCAAAGATTCACCGATGACAGTTGATTTAATTAGAATTAATCTGGGATTAATTAAGAGAGAGAATTAATCTGGGATTAATTAAGATGGAGAAAATTAATCTGGGATTAATTGAGGTATTATTTAATCTGGGATTAAATGTGTTCGGAAGAGAGAGAACGCGATTAATTTGGAATTAATCGGTAAAATAAATTTAATAGTTAATTTGATTTTTCTATTTAATTTATTCGTATGGGCTAAAATTAATATATCGGATATATTAATATAAATTGGATTTCATTACGAAATTAAAGTCGGACTTAATGCGAACGAGTGAATTAATTTAGAATTAATTCGTAAACGACGTTCGTAATATTTTGTGAGGCATCGTTATTTAATTAAATTAGATTTAATTATTTAACGATGAAAGTTCGTTTATCAGATTAAACGGATCCGAGTCGCGATAAATGTTCGTAAGACATTTTGAATTTTGAATTCAAATGGTGGGGCCCATTTCACACATGTCACACATGTGAAGTGGTGGTTGGAAAGTGGTTGGCATTTATGCCAAAACCATTACTTTCCAACTACTTGGTTTAGGTGAAACCAAAAACCCCAACTACATGGTTTTGGTGAAAAGGGTAAAAACCCTTTAACAAAACCCTAGCTCTCTCTCTTCACACTTGTGTAATACAACACTTGAAACAATTGGAACCCTAATACATTTCCATGGGCGTGAACTCTCAACTCTCTTCTCTCTTCTTTGATTTTGTGAAAAATCAAGTTAGCTAGCACTTCATGGAATCAACTAAGGTGATAGGGAAACAACTTCAAAAGCTTAGAATCAACAAAGCAAGGATCTTGGAGATCTTCAACTCAGAGCTTGGAATCACAAAGGAAGCATCTTGGATCTTGGATCTTCTTCTCAAAATTTTGAAAGCTCAAATCCATTCAACGTAAGTAATTCCGCAACTTATTTTGAATTTATGAACAATGTTTTCATGCTTATTAGATCCTTGGCATGTTCTAGGAACACTAACAATGGTATCAGAGCCATTTTAAGCATGAAAATTTTAGGGTTCTTAGACTAAAATTTGGGGCTTTTGTGTTTTGAGCATGATTTCTTCAAATTGATGGTTTGAGCATGCTTAGATTATGTTAACTTAGAGTTGTGCATGATTAGATTTGAGAAAATTGATTGGATCAAAATCTACAAAAAACTTAGCATGGCCGAATGGTACAGTGCAGTGGACTGCATTTTAATTTTTTTTGTAACATGAAATGATGTGTTTAAATGTTGATTGTTGGTTTGATTGGATTGGAATCAAAGTCAATAAAGTTTATGTTAAATCAAAGAGCATGTTGAGCATGAAATGATGATTTAGGATTCAATTTGTGTTGAGCATGAATTGATGTGTTTTGGCTTCAATTTGTGTTGAGCATGAATTGATGGATTAAGCATGATTAATTAAGTTAATTGGTATTTTGGAAATATTGAGTTTAATTAATTAATCATGGCTAATACACTTTAATTAAATAATTGTGATATTTGGAATATTATAATTATGTTAATAAGCCTTTAATTATGAATTGGGCTAAAAGTGTGTATTTGGGCTTAATAGGCTTGGTTTAACTAAGTTTTGTTTTGGACTTTTGGATTGGATCCAATTGGGCCCAAAACCAAAACCAATTGCATAAAGTCAAATACATCACTTGGCCCTTTAAAGAATTTAATTGGGCCTAATGGGCCTAAATTGATTTGTTGGCAATATGGTGATTCCTATTGGGCCTTGGCATTTTGCGTTTGATCCATTATGGCCAAAGCCCATGCCTTAAGAATCAATTAAAAGCTCATTGGACTTTAATTGAAATGACATTGGATGTTATTGGGCCTTTGAGACCCATTAAGATTGGATTTGGAATCCAAGTCTTTAAGGCTTATAAGTAAGTGTAATATTTAATTTGGAATTAAATTTGGAATTAGTATTGAATACAAATAAATTGGATTTAAAGTTGTAGTTCGATATAATTCAAGAATACGTACTTTAAGTATTTATTCTTAAAGAGTTTGGACTCGTGCAAATCAAATCGTTGTTTGAACATTGGATGGTCATTAATTCAAAGATTAATTAATTGGATTAAATTGATTGAATAACATGATTTGTATGATTACATGAATGTGTTGTATGAATAATGTATATCGGATGGATATTAGAAGGGTAAGGGCAGTTTTGGAAATTGTTGTAATAAGTTTAGAATTTATTAAATTGGACTTACGTGTCCAGCCTTTTATCTCCTCTCTCATTGTATTCTCTTCTCACCTATTCCCCTCAATGTAAATGAGGTTTCTTTATTGTATTTTTAATTGGGTAGAATTAGAATAGTTCTAGCCGGGGGAAGAAAAGTGATGATTTGTTCTAGGAACAATTTGTGAGATATCCGTCCGCATATCATTATTAATTTATTTTATTATACGCGCTTTATTATGTGTTTAGAATGCATGTTTAAGGGTGTATGATGAAGACCTTAACAAAGATAATAAATTGGTTGCCAATTTGCACGCGAAAAACCCTCAAAACATATTAAGCGTTTTTCCTTCCATTGAGTGATTCTTACTCAAGATCCAAAGTTGGCATTGGTTTGTTGGCCAAAGTCAAGACCTTTGTCAATTGCGGATGTGTTTGAATCATGAGAGTTTTGTTCCACATCGGTGTCTTGTCCAAGTCATGATTTGTTGGCCAAAGTCAAGATCACTTCTTGTCCATCGACATTGATTACGAAGCTTTCCATGTCAATGGGTTCCGCTTAACTGGGATCATTAAGTTTGTTGTGCCAAAGCCAAGGCTTAGTTGATTCAGAGGAAAAAGGTTAGGTAATATATTTGATATATTGGCATATATAAGATATATGTTTCGGACTTGGATGTCCACCTACTGGATCTAGGAATTGGATGAGATCCAATTGATCTTAGAGATCTACCTAGTTAAGTATCATACAATTTGTTGGCCAAAGTCAAGATTGTGTGTTATTTAACGGGATCCTAGCCCACTAGGAAACATGGTTTCCCGAGTACTCGACAGAGGGTTAGAGGCTCGCCGAAAAATAGTGGGAGGCAAGTATTAGATTTGCAATATTCGTTTAGTTACTTGCCATACGCGCTCAATCAAATATTATTCGTCAAATGTTAGTTGGACTAATATTTAATAGTTGTTTTAATTAAACAGTTGGACTGTATTCGAACTTCTTCATTTATAATGATTATATAATTAGATTATAGTAATCAATATATTTGGATTTTACCGATCATTTATAATGATTATATAATTGGATTATAGTAATCAATATATATTTGATTTTAACCAATTAAATTGTAATAAGTTATATAGTTAGACTATAGTAATCATTACATTAGATTGTACCTGAAATCGTTGATTAAATAGTTGGACTATTAGAATCAAGATTAAATTGAAAGATTAGTGTTTAAAACATTATCCTAGGGAAAATGTGTTTAGACGACTTTAATTTTCAAATTGGGAATAAATTTCAGGATAGTCCTGAAACTAAGAAGTTACTTTATTTGATAAAATAACATCTTAGGCCTAAGCCCGGAGTTAAGCAAATAGTAGAGCATGATCTTTGGAAGATTCATGTGATGATAACTTTAATGTTTAATCCATTATGCTTGCCATAAAGACTCCTTAATTTCCTAATCAGAACTAAGGATTAGATCCTTAAAATATGATGAAGAAATTGAAGGATCTTCATAGATCTATTCTTAGATCTTAGAAGTATTAAATTGCAATTAATAACTCTTGGAGAGTTAATGGCCATTCTCAAGGAGACAAAGCCAAAGTTTGCAATATGGCAAGTAGCGCAAGGCATATCTTACTTCAATATTCTAGAAGGCTAAGGCTTGGCCAAAGACTTCTGGAATGTGAAAAAGGGCAAAGTCAAAATCATTATAATTTTCTAGGAAAATAAAGGACATAACCCAAGATGTCTGCCTAAATTGTGGCAAACGGGGTCATTGAAGCATGACTGCCGTATGGACAAAGCAGACATGAAGGAATTGAAGACGAGCAAGGCTCTGACTTCAAGTATGTTTGTCATAAATATGTTCACTACTAGTATTAAAATTGGATTTTAAATACTTAGTATGATACATAAATATGCATTGATGTGCAGAATCTGCTTGTGAGCAGGATACTGACTTCAGATTAGATTAATCTGCGAATCGGAAACAGGACGACAGTCGCTGTTTCAACCGTAGATACCTAAGTTTAGGAACTACCATTGGGTGTGTACTTAAATTAGGAAACAGTTATAATGTAACTAGTTTGACTAGAAACATTATCTCTATATCGAGTATAACTCGTTGCGAGTATACCTTTATATTCTAGAACAGTAAAGTGTTTTATTTTATAAAGATGATATTGAGATAAACACATTAGATGTGAATAACAATATTTATATTTTGAATATAAATAAATCTCAAATATATAATATGACAAACAAATAGCTCAAACTGATTTGATCAGATGAGACTTATTTGTGGCAGTTTGTCTGGGACACATTAAACAAGACTCGTATATCCACACTTTTGAAGAGTGGATACTAGGACGAATTTGATTCCATTCAAATGATGTCTACGAATCTAGTTATTAGGTAAAGTACCTAAAATACCTTTTACTTGGTAAAAGTGTAAGTGCCACCGATCTATTAGCCCTTGTTCATAGTGACGTAAGTGGGCCCATGTCTAGCTAGGCTAGAGGTGGATATGAATATTTCGTGACCTTTACGGATATGGCATCGCGTTATGGTTGTGTTTCTTTGAAGACCACAAATCAGAAACTTTTAGAGTTTCGACACGAAATAGACGAACAAATCGGCTAAAGTATTAAAACATCACGGTTTGACCATGATGAAAATACTT
>SKCR01054678.1:0-31439 GCA_019454045.1 Zanthoxylum bungeanum | reverse complement strand
TGACATAAACAGCTGAATACTGACTGGGTATCATTGTATTTGCTTGAAGTATTGTTTCGGTCAGTTTTAGATATAAAAAAAAAATACCTCATTGTGTGCTTGTGTGTGCTCATTGTCAATGCATACCATTTGTTTTGCATATCTATGGGTGTTTACTTCTTGTATGATTTTAAGCTAACTGTGTGGGCCTGTTAATGAGGGTAGTAAGTTCTGTTTCCAGATACTATTGCATGAGTTATCTCATGTTGTTTTTCCTGGTACCTTCATCCTTTGTCATTCCGTGACGAAAAGGGGGAGAGTAGATTAAGGGGCAGTAGTAGCTTAGAATATCTATTTGATATCTCTATTTTAAGGAGAGTTAAGATTAAGGGGTGAGAATGATATCTACTTGTACATGCATGAGTTTTATATCTGTTTAATTTTATTCTTGACAATCTCAATGCTTTTCAAGTTATATTGTTGTTTGTGGATGTTTCAGGTAAACAGGTTTGTTGCAGAGGTGACATTGTTTTGAATACTACTTGGTTAGGTGTTAGATCGAGTCATAATGTAATAAGTCACTGTTTTGATAGTTGGCAGTTGGCTATTTTCTATTTGGGTCTATTACAGTAGTCTTTGTAATATGTAGTGTTTTGTCACGGAATGCCAAAGAGGGAGATTGTTAGTTCCATTTTTATTGGCAATGTCCATGACAAAACAAGTTCAATTGAATTGTAATAAGTCTTGAAGAATTTAGAGAAATTGGACTGATTTTTGGCAAAGCTGGAGCATTTTCGTTAGTGATGCGTTCGTTGCAGCGTTCGAACGTGTGACGTTAGTGACACGTTCTTTGTTGGGTTTGAACAAAAGATTCCAGAGAGCAAAGGTTCGAGGTACTCTGCTAGCATTCTTATCTAATCTGATTATGAAATTGTCAGGAGAAGCCAATATAATAATTCAATTTAATCCGCCCAATCTATATACTTTTTAGTTTTTACCGAATTGGATGGATTGAATTTCATCACCAGACAAATTTATTCATGCATCTAATAGTTAATTTTATAATTTAAAACATGTAAATAAAATATGAAATTAATTTAAAAAACCACTCTGTGAATAATTTATAAATTAAAAAAGAATATAGCAAGGCCCAAAGCGGCCCAAACACAACAGCCTTAACAACACCATACCAAATGAAGCGATATACTATATATATAGAGTAGGATATTGATTTCCCTGCGTTAGGTCTAAAATAAAACTTGTCTTCTGGAATCATCTCAGTACCGTTTTCGCTCATCTGATCGCAGCATGGATGAGGAGTTTGAGTTTGGTGATAAGGTCCCTCCCTCTTTTGATCGGATGGTATTTATGTTTTTATTATTTTAATTATCTCAAATTTAATCTGCTGATCTACGTTGATTTGATTTACGTTTCCCATAAGATCTAGCTGTTATTTGCAAATTATTTTATTGTTCTCACGTTGATCTCGTGTTTTTGTGCTGCATTTGTTGGAAATTCAGTTTTATTTACTTGATTGGATAATTGGACGTTGGGTTTCACGTTAAATTTCATCTTACGTTTAGATTTTGTCACAATGGAACGTTTGATTGAGATTACGATTATTTGATTTCTTTGAAATTTGATGAAATTATAATGAGATTAATTGAAATTAATTTTTGAATACTTTTGATATATGACAGTTTTTTTACTGTCATTGGAGTTGTTTGTTTATTTTTGTGTTTTAAATAATTTTGAAATATTATATTTTACTACTAAACATACTACTAAAGTTATATAAATCTAACATTTTTCTACTTTTTCGTTAATTGACATAGTTGACCACATGACCTTAGTGTTAAAATATAACGGTCAATTTAGATTTTGATGAAAAAGTAATAAAATATTATTTTGCCATAAATTTAATACTGAAATGTAATATTTCAAAAATCTTAGTTTTTATTTATTTAATTGTTATTTTGATGTAAGTTTAATAGTAAAATATAAATAACCATTTATTTATTATGGTATTTTAATTGTAGAACGACCTAAGTTGACACGTACAAAATTATATTTATTGAGCTGATGAAACTAAATAGATTCAAATTCTCTAGTTTTCTTTTATTTTTGTTATTTTTTAATATTATTTTTCTTTCTAGTAATATATTATGAAATAATCTAATTTGATGATTTATTTTTCATTCAAACCCCTCTCCTAAGAAACCAAATTTGTGTTTTCTTTATTTGTATTTTGGAGATTTTTGTATTTTATTGTAGAACTTGAAAAATTCGTATTTTTGGGAGGTGTCATTCTCATTCCATTGTTTGATTTAGAACGAATAGATTTAAGAGATGAGATAATTAAGGATACCCACCAGAAAGACTAATCCAATCCACAAGGATGCACCAGAAAATATGACATTTTTATTACTCCATATAGTGGAAAAAGTCTTTTTTTTGGTTTTGTTATGGTATTTTAATTTTCACAAAATTATGAATCCTATCCATGGGTCAATTACTCAAAGAAATTTTGGTGTTGGAAGAAATAGTTTCAAGAAGTATATGTTGATTCTAATTATTTTAGGTTGAACTTCATTTTAAATGGGTTGATTTTTTGTGAACTGAGTAAGCTTATCAATATTTAAATATGGCACGGAGGTGGTACGTTGTTGGTTTGTCGACGTATGTGGATTACAACCAAAATTTTAAAGTGGATACTTCAATTTTCTGTCTCGTCACTACACTTTTTATTGGACTTAGTTTTTCTGAATTGATCAATCATTATGTTTTTTATATTGATGTTTTGACTATGTTCCTACATAAGCTTGGTTCTTCTGAGTTCAGTTTAATAATTCTTGCTCAATTACAATTTAACTAATAAGTGTGTTTATGGGGGTAGTTGGTCCATGGTTTCAAAACTCTATCTGAGGCGCACCTTGAGGCTGTTGTCTCAAGCCGAATTTCAGTAGGCCCGACTCATGACGTCTCGAGTTGAGGCGGTGAGGCGAAAGCCTCTATCTAAAAGCTCTAAAGTTACTATTTTAAAAAATAAATAAATTAAAAATTATATAAGAGAGTTGAAAGTCGGGACAAAGAGTCTCAACTTGAGCTTCTTTATAGACTAAAAAGCTACAAAATACAAAATTTTGAATTTGAAATCCTAACTGGCCTTGTTGTTAACCGCATTGACAAGGTAACTTGAACCCATTGCTTTACTAAAAATGGCAAATAATTATTATCTTAAAAAATAACCAATATATATATTATATTTATTTATTAGTTATAATTTGTTATTAATAAATTTATTTATGATAGGAATTATATATGATGATGACTATTATGAGAATGACACTTCAGTTATACACAAATGATAGCTTATTTAGAGATTAATGGTCATTTTATTTCATGAATCCATTTTATTATGTTTCATTTTGTTTAGTTTTGATGGATGCTTTTATGTGTTAGTTGATATAGATTTGTTGTGAATGATTTATTTAATGCTTTTAGTTTTTGTCATGTTCGGATCGAGGCTGCCGCCTTGACCGCTTAGAGGCTACCTGCTGCACTGCATATTGAGTTTTTGAACCTTGGGTTAGACGAATTGTGTCTGCTTTATTGGGTCAAGGGAAAGGCAGCAGAGAGCATGTGAAATCATCTGTGTTATATAATGCTTTGGGTTAATTATTCATTCAAAATTTATACACATGATGGAATTTGGGACATTATCTTTCTTGTGATGTAATAATGCCTTGGATAAATTTATCCACAGCTTTCGATCATACAATAAGATGATACCCCGTTTGCGATATGGAAGGTGATTTGATTGTCTATAATGTGTTAGTAGCATGTAAATGAACGTAGGACACAAAATTTCCCTCAGAATGAGATAAAATTTGGATTTTGCTTAGGTTCGCTTGGGGTTTGTCATCCATTTGTCGAACGACACTTTCTCATTATGTATGTGAACTAGAGGAGTCTTCCTGAAAACTTGTTTTTCCTGTTGCAGCTTTTATATGACATGAACAGAGAGAAAATTAAGTTGTGTCATTACTCACCCTGAACTACTGTTCTTTAGAGTATTTCTAGATAAACTAATGTGGAGCACGGTTAACAGCAGTTCAGTGGTTAGGATTTCTTAAAATTGAATGACCCACAATTTAAATTTTAGGGTGTTGTAAAAAGATGTCAGCCATATGGTAACATTACAGCCCTGATGCTGTCACAATATCAATTGGTAAATGGAAGATGTTGACTGGTTGGTTTCATTTTCCTCTCTTGTAAAATTTGCTTTCTCATGTGTACTCATGGAACGTTACTTGCTTTAACGACAAACAGGGAAACTCGATTAAGGATGCTGGAGCGAAAGGGTTCAACCCAGGATTGATAGTGCTGCTGGTTGTAGGTGGCCTGCTGTTGGTGTTCCTTGTTGGCAATTATGCACTATACATGTATGCACAAAAGAGCCTTCCTCCGAAAAAGAAGAAGCCGGTCTCCAAGAAGAAGATGAAGAGGGATAGACTAAAGCAAGGTGTCTCTGCACCTGGAGAGTAGAAATTTCAGATCTGGTTTTGGTTGTTCTCCTTGATGTTGATTGGTCGTGTTCAGAATTTTTTTCTCCAGATTTGGTGTCGTGAGAGTTCTTGCAGTTATTTTCACTATGTTTCTCCATACTTGTTAGAAAAATAACCTCATAATTATTAATTAAGAATGACCCTAAATTTGGGTTAGACTAAGTGGTTGAAAATGCTCTTTGTCAATCATATGCAGTTTATTTATCCTTTCATTTCATATACTTGTTTTATTGCTTAATTTTAAAGGGAAGTAGTATGCTTTCTGGAGTAAAATCTCGGTAACCCTATTAGAACAACTCCTAATGTCTTTCTAGCAATTTATAATTGATAGTAGTAAGGTATAATGTTGTGCTTAATATTAGAAACATTCAATTTTAATTAATGGTTTGTGCTAATATTAGAAACATACAATGTCAATTAATGGTTAATGCCTTAATGGTGAATGCTACTCATGGGTCATGGCTGTGTGATTTTGAGCCAAATATTATGAAGTTGGTCAATAGAAAAGTCACATTGATAAAAAAAAATATAAATGAGATTTCACTTTCACTCTTCGATAATAAAGTACGAGCTGTCTTTTTTATTAATATTATATAATATTTTATTTCTCTTCACCTTATTTGTGGTAGTGGTAGGGCTGTAAATGTACCGAACCGTTTATGAAGAGTTAGAGTTTGTAGATTAAAATGTGTATCTTTAGTTACTCATGCAATATCTCATTTGTGACTTTCTAGATATCTAACTCGACTTATTAGTCGTCTTTAGAGTTCAGTATTGATTCCTCGACTCGCATTTGGGTTAGTTTGATATCAATTCGTTTAATAAATGAGATAATCGAAATAAAAAATAATAGTTCAATTATTAAACAAGACCGAATTGTAAAAGCTCGATTGAATTCATTTTTTACTCGTGAACACTAATTGAAATAGATTCGATTCGAAGGGCTGTAAATGTACCGAACCGTTTATGAAGAGTTAGAGTTTGTAGATTAAAATGTGTATCTTTAGTTACTCATGCAATATCTCATTTGTGACTTTCTAGATATCTAACTCGACTTATTAGTCGTCTTTAGAGTTCAGTATTGATTCCTCGACTCGCATTTGGGTTAGTTTGATATCAATTCGTTTAATAAATGAGATAATCGAAATAAAAAATAATAGTTCAATTATTAAACGAGACCGAATTGTAAAAGCTCGATTGAATTCATTTTTTACTCGTGAACACTAATTGAAATAGATTCGATTCGATATTATAATATGTGGGTGTTATAAATATTTGAATTTTGTAGGGAATTTATTTAAATTTTGAAGAAGTAAATAAGAAAATAGAAATTTATTTTTTTAAGAAAACTATTCTCATAACTTATTATTAAAAAAAAAAAAAAAAAAAACCACACCTATTAAGTTTAAAAACATTTAGTGCGGTGTTTTAAAATTTTATTCATTTTTAGTCTCTATTTCAATAATAAGAACCTAATTTTTTCTCATTTTATCCTTATAAAGAAAAGTTATTGTTCATATGAATGGTAACTTCTTTTTTTCTTTTAAAAAAAATGGAGTGCAAGATCAGATAAATTTTAACCCTTTTATCTATCATTTGGGCACTGTGTTTTGAAAACACATATTTTTCAAATACAAACTAAATATTAATTTATCTCTACTTATTGTCAACTGTTCATGCGAAAAGTTATTTTTCCTTTTAAAAAAATAGTGTGCAATTTCAAATATATTTTAATTTATTATCTTTCATTTGGACACTGCGTTTCATATTTTTATTTTAAATACATATTAAATATTAATTCCTTTTTATTTTTTTTATTTGCAAATGAAGCCATCATATTGTGACTGTTCCTAAACAAATAAACATTCATATACGCATCTAATTGACAGTCGTTTTGTGATTATCGATAAAAAAAAAAGTCACAATATGACTGAGGTGATTTCTCTCAATATGGTTAAGGGTTAACAATGTGATTGAGATAACTAATATAATGAGGTCACAAGTATGACTGAGGATTGGTAATATGAATGAGTCACAATTTTAATGTGCTGAACGTGACTGAAAGTCGACAATATGACTAAGATAACTAATGTGACTGAGAGTCAGTAATGTGACTAAGGTCATAATTATTACTATACTAAATATGACTAATGGTCGGTAATGTGACTGAGATAATATGAATGAGGGTCGGTAATGTGAGGTAACTAATGTGATTGAGATCACAAATGTGGCTGAGAGTCAAAAATGTAACTGAGGTCACAATGTGATTGTCCTAAATATGATTGAGTGTCTGCAATATGAATAGGTAACTAAAGTGACTGAGGGTAGGTAATGTAAGTGATGATATAATTGTGACTGTGGTCAATTTGATTGAAGATCAGCAATGTGACTCTGGTCACAAAATATGATTGAGGCACATATATGACTAAATTTTCAATAACCTAACTGATAATCACATTGTAACTATGGGTAAAAATATGATTATGACTCAGTTATTTGTGGCTTAAATAAAATATTATTGTGATTGTGCTCAATATGACTAAGGGTCAGCAATATCGCTCAATATAAGTAGTGTAACTAATGCATACATAGCATAATTTTCAATCACTAATGTGATTGAGGTAAAAATATGACTATAATGAAGGTCAATGTGAAGTATGTGCGACGTAATAATTTTGAGGCTAATTTCGACCTTATGTAAGTGCGAATTCGAAAGAGATTTATGATGAAAGTTGTAGGTATATGTGCTAAGTAAATGTATATTTTTTACAGATTGTGATTTGGAGTTCGGATGAAAGATATATGAGTGTTTGAAAATGACTAATTTGAAATTATTATTCTCTTTAAACATAGTCATTTTTATCCCTTTTTTTTCGTCGGAATATATCGACAATAGGTTTTGTTTTAAAGCTTATGATTTGTAAATTGATAATATGTAATTTTTTCATGAAACATTGTATGTTTTAGGAGATATTTACGTTTTAAAGTAAAAGTAAAAAATAAATAAATAAATATTTATTTATTTGAAACACACATCACACAACGCGTATGGTGTGTATTTGATTTTTTTTTTTTTTTGTGTATTAATGTTTCGTCTCTTTTGATAATTTTACATCTATGTGACTAAATGTTAATTTTTAAATTTGACTTAAGTTAAATAAGAAAAATTATATCATAATTGTGTTTTTAACAAAAGCCCTATAAAAGTCCAAAAAATATATATATTTTTAATAAATTTGAGCTTGAACTCGAGCCGAGTTTGACTTGTTTAGTAATTGAGTTTGATTTGAGCTCGATCACAATATTTTCTTAACAAGTCATATTATCAATTAAAAAATTATAAGCTTTAAAATAAAACCTATTATCGATATATTTCGACGAAAAAAGAGATAAAAATAACCCTACGTTTATAAGAGAATAATTGGTCATAAGCTTTAAAATAAGACACATTGTCGATATATTTCGAGCAACATACCTCATACCTCTTTCAAATTCGTCAAATATAACCCTTATATTTATAAGAGAATATTAATTTCAAATTAGCCATTTTCAAACACTTATACCTCTTTCATTCGAATTCCAATTCACAATATGTAAAAATACACATACATTTAACATACATACCTATAATTTTTTTCATCAAATCTCTCAAAAATTCAGACTTACGTAAGGTTAAAATTATTACATTGTACACACTTCACATTCACCCTCATTATGTCATCTTTTTTATCTCAGTCACATTGATGATTGAAAATTGCGTTATGTATGCCTCAGTCACATTACTTACCTTCAGTCACATTATTTATCTCAATCACATTGTCGAACCTCAGTCACATTGACTATAATCATAATAACATTTTACTCAAGTCACAAAAAATAATTCAGTCATATTTTTACCAAAAGTCACAATATGACTATCAGTTGGGTGACTTAAAATTTATTCATATGTGTGTTGTTAGTCTCTAAGACATGCTTCCAAGATCCTAAACATAATTTGTGTGTGAATTAATCAAGTAAAAGTTGTGGAATGACTTACATTGATTTTGTGAGAAATTCGAAATTTCTTTGTTAGGATGAAGCTCCAAGCTTTTGATTTGTTGTTAAACCCTTGGGTGAGTTTCCCTAACACCTCATAAGACTCCTCAAGTGCTAGCTATCTTGAAATTTTTGAAGCAAAAATTTCATTTCCATAGAGAGAGTTTCGGCCAAGCTTGGTGAGGAAGAAGAGAATTGTTTGTGTGTTAAAGTTGGTTGTTGAGTGATTAAAGAGTGCAGTGATTCAAGCCAAATACCTCCATCAAATTTTGACCATTGATGTAAGTTAAGTGGTCCCACCACTTTTAAATTCAAAATTTATGTTGGCTTACTCAACACATAACTCAGATTGGGCCCGGGTTCGTTCAATTCCGAATTAAACGAATTTGTCATTGCGACATAATTAAATCCAATTTAATTAAATAATTATGCCTCGCAAAATTATTACGATAGTCGCTTTCGAATTAATTCCAAATTAATTCGTTCGCCCGAATTAAAATCCAATTTTAATTTCGTATTGAAATCCAATTTCAAATAATATATCCAATATATTATTTTAGCCCCAAATAAATAAATTAAATAGAAAAATCCAATTTAACTATTATATTTATTTTATTGATTAATTCTAAATTAATCTCGTTCTCTCTTATATACGAATTTAATCTCAGATTAATTCTTACCGCAATTAATCCCAGATTAATTTTCCCTCTCATAATTAATCTCATATTAATTCTATTCGAATCAAATATCATTGGTGAATCTTTGGGAAACGACCCAAGAGATTCCTGGATATGTTGGCAGTAAATACGATTTTCGGACTATCCGAACATGTGCGTACCTTGTACCACGTTCTCACCGATTTACAAGATATGGTTGGCTTCTAGCAAAGCACCGTGCCTACCCAATTCTCCAGAAATATTCGTAGAGGAATATAATCTGTATCAGGCGTAGTAATACAATGTAATGCGTAATACCATGCAGTATCAGATGTCACATGCTAGGCCTAGGGCTGGCTCTGTGTCTACCCCGTACGAAGCATATATCGGATCCCGCATAACTAGTCTATGTAATCGGAAAGTCATGACCTAGTCATACTTTCCTATAGCTGCAGCTTTTAAGAGTACTAGTTCTGTATCCTGTGTGACCATCATCTCCATATGACTGAAGTGATACTCCCATCTTGACATCACATCCAATACACTATGATTCTTAGTAAACCCAATATAGGCGTGCACAGAACCTGTTAAAGCTCCAGACGACCAATACCAAAGTAAATTGATTGTCGCAAGTAATAGCGATGCAAGTCTCAGGTTAAAGATCACATACACCTACCCTGATTCGGATTCCCATAGACACATAGTCATACTACTAATGCGATTCTAAGGGGGTCTATCCAGAGCGAAACTGTTCCCGGTCCAATGGCTAACAGAACCTCTTATTACACTTGCATAAGTATCCTATACCTAAATATATGAGAACTATGTCGTTAAGCTTCCATAACGCGCACAAGTGTAATACTAGTCTATTCCGCATCATCGATGTCCAGTCTCGATAATACTACGACTATAGATATTTAATTATTAAACCGTTCG
Source organism: Zanthoxylum bungeanum (assembly GCA_019454045.1). Lineage (NCBI taxonomy): Eukaryota > Viridiplantae > Streptophyta > Magnoliopsida > Sapindales > Rutaceae > Zanthoxylum > Zanthoxylum bungeanum. The sequence continues at coordinate 21,265 of SKCR01054678.1, read as the reverse complement.
TGGATTAATACTGTCTCATATCTTATTATTCTGATTTAACCATATGGACTTTTATCATTATATATATCCAAGTAATCCAATTAAAATAATGATAAAATAACAATTTCATTTTGTCACATAGTTAATTTGTATAAAAACACAATGTTCTTTACAAATAGTGATGCTATGGGTCATAATTGTCCAACAATCTCTCACTTGGCCTATAGCCAATCACTCAAGTATCTAATACCTGAACTATGTACATTTCGCTCAAACTTTTTCTAAGAAATAGCTTTCGTCAGCAGATCTGCAATGTTGTCATCTGATGCGATCTTCTAGATCTTCACATCGCCACGATGTATGATCTCATGAATCAGATGAAACCGTCGAAGTACATGCTTGGATCGTTGATGAGACCGTGGTTCCTTAACCTATGTTATAGCCCCGTTATTGTCATAATAAAAATGTACGGGCTCAGCTGCTAACGGAACTACTCCTAATCCAATTAGGAATTTACGGATCCAAACTGCTTCTTTTGCTGCCTCAGCTACAGTAATATATTCCGCTTCTGTTGTTGAATCGACAACAGTCTATTGTTTGGAAGATTTCCAGCTCACTGCTCCGTTGTTCAAACAAAATATGAACCCTGATTGTGACTTACAGTCGTCTTTATCGGTTTGGAAACTTGCATCGGCGAACCCAATCACCTCAAGTTCTCCTTCCCTGTAGACTAAGAAAGCATCCTTAGCTCGTCTAAGATACTTAAGGATGTTCTTTACAGTAATTCAGTGACCATCACCTAGATCGGCCTGATAGCGACTGCACATGCTCAAAGGATACGAGACATCAGGTCGCGTACATATCATGTCGTACATGATTGATCCGACTGCTGAAGCATACGAGATCTGAATCATTGCATCTCTCTCATCTTGAGATTTAGGACAAATATCCTTAGATAGAGAGACGCCATGTGACACCGGAAGCAGCCCCCTCTTGGACTGATCCATGTTGAATCTCTTCAACACTTTGTCAATGTACGAGCTCTGGGAGAGTGCCAGCAGCTTTCTAGATCTATCTCGGTAGATCCTTATTCCTAAAATAAAGGCTGCCTCTCCCAAGTCTTTCATGGAGAATTTTAATAAAAGCCAAACTTTCACCGATTGTAGCATGGGAATGTCATTGCCAAGAAGCAATACATCATCAACGTATAGGACAATGAATGTCAGTGCGCTCCCACTAACCTTCTTATATACACAAGAATCATCTTCGTTTTGAATGAAACCATATTCTTTTATGATCTCATCAAAACGTTGGTTCCAAGAACGTGATGCTTGCTTTAATCCATAAATGGATCGGTTTAACTTGCAAACCTTGTTTGCATGTTTTGGTACGACAAAATCATCAGGTTGTTGTATATAAACATCCTCCAAAAGGTTTCCATTAAGGAAAATGGTTTTGACATCCATCTACCATATTTCATAATCGAAATATGCAGCAATAGCAAGCATTATCCGAATGGATTTCATCATGGCAACAGGTGAAAAAGTTTCGTCGTAATCGACACCATGTCGTTGACGATACCCTTTAGCTACAAGCCTAGCTTTGTACGTTTGTATGGTGCCTTCCATGTCCGTCTTCCTTTTGAAGACCCATTTACAACTTAATGCCTTCTGGTGCATCAACCGGTGTCCAAACTTGGTTGGTATACATGGAATCCATTTCGGACTTCATGGCTTCTTGCCATAAAGCGGAGTCGATACCTTGTATCACTTCCTCATACGTAGCTGGTTTATCTTCCTCAATGAGATTAATGTCTACATGAGGTGAGATCAGAAACCCATACCTCTCAGGTTATTTTTTGACTCTCTCCGACTTACGCGGTTCTAGTGTATTAGAAGATTATGGAACAGTCTCATCCCAGATGGACTGTTCGTGTTCCGTGAGGGGGTCGGTGCCAGGAACAGTATCACTCTAATTTTCATCGAGTTCTACTTTCCTCCCACTTACCACTGCATTCATGAATTCCTTTTCTAGGAAAACTACATGAAGAGCAACAAATATTTTATTCTCTTGTGGGTTGTAGAAGTAATATCCTTTGGTTTCCCTAGGATAACCTACAAATAGGTACTTATCCGATTTGTGTTCTAGTTTGGTACCATCCAATTGTTTAACATATGCCCAGCATCCCCAAATCTTCAGGAATGAGAAACCCAGTTTCTTTCCTGTCCATATTTCAGATGGAGTCTGTCCAACAGACTTTGACGGAACCTTATTAAAAATAAGTATTGCACTGTTTAATACGTATCCCCAGAAGGAAATTGGTAGCTCTGTGCGACTCATCATTGACCTTACCATGTCCAATAAAGTTTGGTTTCTCCGTTCGGACACACCGTTCAATTGAGGTGTTCCGGGATGAGTCCACTGTGAAAGAATACCATATTCTTTCAAGTAATTTTGAAACTCATTGCTTAAGTATTCTCCACCACGGTCCGACCGTAATGTTTTAATACTCTTTCCAGTCTGTTTTTCTACTTCGTGTAGAAACTCTTTAAATTTCTCAAAAGTTTCGACTTGTGTTTCATAAGATACACATAACCATAACGCGATTGTAGGACACAGAAATCGGCGACGCTGTTCTAGGCTCGCGGCCTAGTTGGGAGTACGGAATAGCTCACGGAGGAACTAAACCGGAGAACAAAATGGAGTCGCCACCCAGTGTGAACTGGGACAAAGATTTAAGGCCGCACTCATCCCTCGCAAGGGAAGACCTTAAACCGTTGGGTTCAGAATGGTCCATTACTCATGCCACTTGTAATGAAATGATTTGTGCAATATCTTAACCGAATCTACGCAACATATATGCTCAAGAGTAACTTAGATCTAGTTCGCATTCATCAAATTAAATCCTATGTCTAAGCTTGCATGCTTTGAAAGTAAGTCATCATAACGACAAACATATGAGATCACACAATAATCTCATGAGTATATTGATTCATCAAACACAAGCGAATAAATAACAATATAAACATAAACGTATATTAAACTCCTAATGCGAAAGAAAATAATTAAATCATGCATAAATAAATAACATAATCATACTTAAAATAAATAACGTACTAGACTAAATCATGCTTAAATAATAAATAACATACTACCAACCTAATCATGCTAAATAATCTACTAGACTAAATCATGCTCGAATACAAGGTTGGATGAAACGAAATACGTGTGTCTCTCAAGTGGTATGTGGCATTGTATCCCGAGTACAAACCGCACTACCGTCTATTCGGATTCGGCTACGAAATTTACGTCCGAGTTTCCATCCGATATACCACAAAAGAGAACACGTATTCCGTTCATCCGAAATTCACATCATGCATCAATCCATAATACTCATATGCAATAAAGTATTAAAATAAATAAAAAACGAAAGATAATAAATAAAAGGGGTGCCCTCAGGTCTAACCTCTTAAGTCATCTCTCGGAAGCGCGTTACACGACCGTTGGAAGGGTTGATGCTCCGCAACTCCTCCGGTTCACTGGTTCAACATTTTCCTTCGCTGTTTCGCTATTTGGGCTGCTATTTTACTCCGTTTTATGGCTGTTTCTGGTCGCGGTTTAGGCTTACTGTTTTGCTGTAATGCGGGGCTGTTTTGACTCACGGTTTGCGGGTTTTACGGGGTAGTTTCTGGTGCAGTTTTGCGGTAAAATCTGGACTATTTTGGGCTGTTTTTTAGGTTCAGTTTTGGGCAGTGAGTGGCGGTAATTTGGGGCAGTTTTTGGATGCAGTTTAAGGGTAGTTTGGAGACTGTTTTGCGATGGTTTATGGGCTGATTTGGAGACTTTTTGTGATGGTTTATGGGCTGTGTGAGATAAGAGAGAAGTGCGGGTCAGAATAGTTGTGAACAGTCGGTCAGTTTGGTGGCTTAGTTCACATCCAAGGTTGCGTTTGATTGTGTCGGTTGAAGGCTATTAGTGTGGAGGAGAAAGAGGGATATTGGGCGTGTCTTTGACGGGTGGTTTTATGGTCTGTTGAAGGTGAGCCTTGTGTTTAGGGTTGTTTGTTTCACGGTGAATGGGGTTTACTCCAGGTTTGTTTATTCACGGTACTTTGCAAGTTTTGTTGAGGGCTGCTAGGGTTTTATCTTTCATGCATGCCGAAAAAGAGAGCAAGTTGGCCGAGTGAGTGGAGAGAGAAGGAGCAAAGGGTTTTTGTGAGGCTGTTAGTTAGGGTTCGTTGATGAGGGGGCCCTCGACCCTGAGACGCATCCCAATACCGCTGACAATGTGGACCTCGCCCTCAAACTGATGATGTAGTGGGTCCTCGACCCTGGGACGCATCCCAGAACTACAACTGATGATGCAATGGGCCCTCAATCCTGGGACGCATCCCAATACCGCTGATAATATGGGCCTCGCCCTCGAACTGATGATATAGTGGGTCCTCGACCCTGGGACGCATCCCGGAACTAAAACTGATGATGCAGTGGGCCCTCGACCCTGGGACGCATCCCGGAACTAAAACCGACAACGGGGTCCCTCGACCCTGAAATGCATCCCAATACCGCTGACAATGTAGGCCTCGCCCTCAAACTGATGATGTAGTGGGTCCTCGACCCTGAACTGGTACTGATGTGGGCCTCGCCCCAGACTGATACTGATGTGGGCCTCGCCCCCAGACTGATATTGATGTGGGCCTCGCCCCTAGACTGACACTGATGTGGGCCTCGCCCCAAACTGAAATGGGCCTCGCCCCAAACTGATACTAATGTGGGCCTCGCCCAAAACTAATACTGACGTGTGCCTCGCCCCAAACTGATACTGATGTGGGCCTCACCCCCAAACTGATACTGATGTGGGCCTCGCCCCAGATTGATACTGATGTGGGCCTCACCCCAAACTGATATGGGCCTCGCCCCAAACTGATACTAATGTGGGCCTCGCCCCAAACTGATACTAACGTGGGCCTCACCCCAAACTGATATGGGCCTCACCCCAAACTGACAATGATGTGGGCCTCGCCCCCAAACTGATGTGGGCCTCGCCCCCAAGCTGATACTGATGTTGATGTGGGCCTCGACCTTGGGACTTATCCAAAAAATAGATGCTGATGTGGGCCTCGGCCCTGGGACTCATCCCCAAAACTGATGCTGATGTGGGCCTCGGCCCTAGGACTCATCCCCAAAACTGCTGATGTGGGCCTCGACCTTGGGACTCATCCCCAAAATTGATACTGATGCCAATGTGGGCCTCAACCCTGGGACTCATCCCCAAAACTGATATTGATGTGGGCCTCGCCCCAAACTGATACTGATGTGGGCCTCGACACTGTGACTCATCCCCAAAACTGCTGATGTGGCTTCGACCTTGGGACTTATCCCCAAAACTGATACTGACGTGGGCCTCAACCCTGGGATTCATTCCCGAAACTGCTGGTAAGGTGGGCCTCGACCCTGGGATTCATTCCCCTGGGATTCATTCCAAAACTCTGACAATGTGGGCCTCGACCCTGGGATTCATTCCTGGATTCATTCCAAGACTCTGATGATATGGGCCTCGACCCTAGGATTCATTCCAAAACTTTGATGATGTGGGCCTCGACCCTGGGATTCATTCCCGTATTCATTCCAAAACTCTGCTTATGTGGGCCTCGACCCTGGGATTCATTCCAAAACTCTGCTGATGTGGGCCTCGACCCTAGGATTCATTCCAAAACTCTGACGATGTGGGCCTCGACCCTGGGATTCATTCCCGGATTACCTCGATCATGGGATTAATTCCCGGATTCATTCCAAAACTCTGACGATGTGGGCCTCAACCCTGGGATTCATTCCCGAAACTGCTGGGCCTCGACCCTGGGATTCATTCCTGAAACTGCTGGGCCTCGACCCTGGGATTCATTCCCCTGGGATTCATTCCCGAAATTGCTGGGCCTCGACCCTGGGATTCATTCCTGAAACTGCTGATAATGCGAGCTTCGCCCCCTGGGATTCATTCCCGAAACTGATGATGCTATGTTGCTGTTTCTAATTGGCTTGCATTTGCCGCTTTCCTCATTTTCTTTAAAACCTGTGAACAAAAACAAGACAAAGATTGCGTGTATATGACGTGTATGTATGCATGCATGAATGTGTTTCCTATTCCGATGGGTTAGGTCTTCCTTGTGCTCCTCGGTGCTTATTGCCTACAAAAGTCTTTGGTCGCCCCCTGGGTCTGCTTGCAATTTCCTTCTGCCAGTTCTCTTCTGGTGATTGGTTGGTTCTATTTTGTCTCATGGCTCAAGATCTCGTTGTTTCCCTTATTTGCGGGATGGTAGACTGGTCGCCCCCAATCTTGATTTAGTTTTCTGCTCTTCGCTGCTTGTAATAGGTCAAGGTGAACCACTTGATGTGGCATTCCATATCATCATACTATATCACATTCTACGAAATAGTCCCAATAGTTACACATATCATTGCCCTCAAAGAATGCTCAGTAATGAAACTAGAGAACCTTCAAAACATTCAACGCAACTCAAATCCAAGTCTTTGAATAAATGATCTAAGCCAGACTCAAAGTGTGTGTGTGTGTGAAAAGGTTCCTTTGTAGATTCATCCCCAGGTGAGCCAACTCAATGATTTCGTCAAAAAATTGGGATCGATGGGTCAAACCAACCTAGATGTCTCAATTATGCCTGCAGTTGCTTTTCTGTGCTCAATGTATTATGGTTTTCTTTCTCTTTTGTCTCTTTCTTTTTTCTTTTCATTTTGAACTTCTTTTTTCTTTTTCTTTTCTTTTTTTCTTTTTTTTCTTCCTCTTTTTTCAACACACATACCCTTTAAGGTAGCATTTCTCCTCATGGTGGTCCTAATACTCGCCCATGGGTAGCTTCACGTTTATCGGTTATAGGTGGTTCAATTCTTTTCTTTAGAGACTTTTCTTTCATTTTCAACCATACCACACATAATAACATAAGCAAATCAAGATAGACATCTAAGCAAACGGTCATTCACCGACCTACAATTTCTTCAACTAGTCACCTTGCCAACTACTCATGTTTTCACTGCTAAGAACCTATAATTAAGTGCTTACGAGTCTAACATAGATCAATCACTCAAAATAGCAGATAAAAGAACATCAAGAGTTTATCATTTCTAAGATTTCACCCTAAAGCAAACGATTTCATCATTGGACTTATGCCTAACTATTTGGGACTAAGAACAACAATTTTTTTTTCTTTTTTTTTGGGCCCACCATGGTCTTTCTATCCTTGCCATACAGTTTTATGTTTCTCGATTTTATTTTCCCCGATATCCATGTTTGCTAAACCCTTCTTGACAAACTTTTTATTTTTAATCTCTAACCCAACGGATATCTATGATGGCTTTTAAGACACAGAGGTTAACATGATGCATGTATGCATGAGATGCGTGCGATATATAGAATATATAAGTCGGCCCATTATCATTTTAAAGCATTCAATCATATTATTGAAGGGGTAAACTTGTCCCAGTTAAAAAAAAGGCCCAACAGGTTTACACTTTTGCAATAACGTGGCTAAACAACTTCAAATGATAGGAGGCCCAAACACAAAGTGGCTCATCGGCATTTTAGAAACTTTTGGCCCAATTGTCATAAGACAAGAACTCGTCCCAGTTTAAATGGCCCAACAAGCCCATACCTCATGACAAAAAGTCCAACTGAATCCAAATGACGATGGTCCCAAACATAAATATAAACATAAAGAGGTATTTTCTATTGGTCCTACGACTATGGTTCACATGTGGGTTTATAGGGGTATAGACAAAGGCTCCCGCTGACGAAGGATTTCCCACAACTAGGACTCCCCACTCAATGGTTCAAGGGACCAAGTGAGCACACATTTTTTATACCTTAAGGTACGTGCCAACGAGTTATGGTGCGTGACTGACTGTTAAATGGATTTCCCGTTGTAGATTCCCCAGAGAGAGGGCGGAGCGAACTCTCTTAAAAACCCAAGCCTCTTAGGCTCTTATCGCTTGGTGACAAGATTAAACAATGAGTCCTCCAAATTAGTGTAGAAAACAGAACCTGGACGACGCTGTTCTAGGCTCGCGGCCTAGTTGGGAAGTACGAAATAACATGGAGTCACCACCCGGTGTGAACCGGGACAAAGATTTAAGGCCGCACTCACCCCTCGCAAGGGAAGACCTCAAACCGTTGGGTTCGGAATGGTCCCTTACTTTATGTCACTTGTGATGATATAATTTGTGCAATGAATCAACCAAGTCTACTCAATAATCATGCTCAAGGGTACTTAGCTCTAACATGCTTTCATCCAAATAATTCCACGCAATGTAACACAACAAGTATATTGAACCATTAAATCAACATGTATAAATCATTACCCAAACGCATCATAAACTAAGAACATGCATAATGAACAACCTAAACATGCTTTAAATAATAAACAAATAACCTAAAGACTATAACATGCTCAAATACAAGTTAGGATGAGACGAGATACGTGTATCTTAAGTGGTACGTGGCATTGTATCCCAAGTGCAGACCACACTACCGTCCATTCGGAATCGGCTATGGAATTTACGTCCGGGTTTCCATCCGATATACCACAAAAGGGAACACATATCCCGCTCATCCAACAATCACATCATGCTTCAAACGACTCTCATGCAATTATATATCAAAATAAATAAACAAAAATAAAGAAGATAAGTAAAAAGGGTGCCCTCAGGTCTAACCTCTTTTGTCGTCTAAAGAAATGGCGTTACACGTCCGTTGGAAGGGAGATTGATCCGATGCTTTTCCGATTTGTCTACTCAATGTCTTTCCTCGCTGTTTTGCTGTTTGGGCTGCTGTTTTAAGTCTGTTTCGCTACTGTTTTGCTGTTACGTTTCAGGTCACTGTTTTGGTTATTTTGTGTACTGTTTTGGGTGATTTGGGGGACCAAAGGGGTACGGTTTTAGGGCTGTTTGGCTTACTGTTTTTGGGTGGTTAAGGTTCAGTTTTACGGGCTGTTTTTGGTAGCAGTTTGAGGGTTATTTCTCGGCAGTAAATTGGGCAATGAGAGGGGTACATGAGGGTTAGGGGCTGTTGAAGGTGGCTAGGCGTGAAGTTGTTGGCTAATTAAGGGGGCAGTTTGTTTGTGATGGCGTGATGAAGGCAGTGGCGTGTGAGGGGGGCGGTGAAGGCTAGGGGCAGTGGCGTGAGTGGTGTGAGGGCTTTGAGTGTGGGCTGTGGCGTGTGTGCAAGGTGTCAACGTGCGTGAGTCTGTAACCTAGTGGAGGGGTTGCTGTTTCATGTGAATGACTTATGTGCGTTGAATGTGTGCCAAAAGGTGGTGTCAATGTGTGTTACGTGAAGCTGATTTGTAGGCAGTGAGGGGCGTGAAGCAAGGGGCTGATTTGTGGCTATTTGGCGCTGATGAAGGGTGCAACGTGAGTGTGTGCTGAGTGGGGGCTGCTCACGAGGGGCGAAGGGTTTGTTGACGTGAAGGCAGTGTGAGTTCCGTGTGTGTAGTTTGTGAGTGAGAATGAGTGTGCAATTTGTGCGTTAATAGGCTGGTGATGCGCTTGTGTTGTGAAGGCGTGGAGGCTAGGTGATGCCCTTGTGGCGTGAATTTTTGGAGGCTAGGTGATGCGCTTGTGGCGTGAATTTGTGGAGGCTGGGCGTGTGATGAGAGGGTTCGTGAGTGATAGGGTTTGGAATATTAGGGTTGATTTTGTGATAATGAGCCAGCCAGCCAGGGTTTGGATGTGTGGGTTAAGGGTTCTTTTTATAAGCTAAGGGATGGGATTTACCTTATTGGGGAAGGAATATGATTTGTGTATTAATTGGGGATATCTTTTAATTTAGTATATGATAAGGAAATCTTTTAATTAGGGGAATTGATTTGATTTGTTCTTTTTAGTTAAGGATATGATTTATTTAATTTAGGAAGGTGATTTAATTTAATTTAGGAATGTGTTTTATTTAAATTAGGAATTTAATTTAAAGTTCAATTTAATTGGTGAATGTGATTTAATTTAATTTAAGTTTAATTTAATTGGTTTTAATTGTTTAATTTGTGAGATGTGTTTTAAATATTTTAATTATTTAATTTGTGAGATGTGTTTTAATGGGTTTGGTGTGTTTTAAAACAGAGGTCCAACAAGCGAACCCGAAGCGAAACAAGCGAGTTAAATCTGACAAAATGCTAATTTCCAACTTTACCCTTCCAACGTCCGTTTCACGCGGCCTTCACAACTAAAGAGGTAGTGTCTCCATACGAGACTCATCATCGGGCTGATATGCAAAAATGCAATGCCTACAATTAGTCCATCACAATAAGCTTACAAGTACATGATTATCTAGGTGCCTTCACAGCTTTTCCTTATAGAAAGGTAGTGAATGAAGGAAGACACCAAACCATTACCTAGCCTTAAAATTGCCTTTGATTAAACCCCTTTCAACCCATGGTAGACACGGTTAACTAAAGCACAAATCGAAATCACTACAAGACATTATTTTGGGGCCAATTCTCTATCCCCAGTGGAGTCGCCAGACTATAGGACACAGAAATCGGCGACGCTGTTCTAGGATCGCGGCCTAGTTGTGAGTACGGAATAGCCCGCGGGGGAACTAAACCAGAGAAATAACATAGAGTCGCCACCCAGTGTGAACTGAGATAAAGATTTAAGGTCTTACTCACCCCTCGTAAGGGAAGACCTCAAACCGTTGGGTTCAGAATGATCCCTTACTTATGCCACTTGTAATGATATGATTTGTGCATTGAATTAACCGAATCTACGCAACATATATGTTCAAGAGTAACATAGATCTAGTTCACATTCGTCAAAGTAAATCATATGTCTAAGTTTGCATGCTTGAAAAATAAGTCATCATAACGGCAAACATACAATAACACACGACAATCTCATGAACATACTTCACCCATATAATGCGGAAAACAAATAACAACCTAAACATAATGTAAATTCCCAAAGCAAAATAAATAATTAATCATGCTTAAGATAAACAACTAAACCATGCACAAAAAAGTAACATAATCATACTTAAAAAAATAACATACTGGACTAAATCATCCTAAATAATCTACTAGACTAAATCATGCTCGAATACAAGGTTGGATGAAAAAAAATACGTGTATATCTCAAGCGGTACGTGGCATTGTATCCCGAGTACAAACCGCACTACTGTCCATTTGGATTCGGCTACGGAATTTACGTCCGAGTTTCCATCCGATATACCACAAGAGAGAACACATATTTTGTTCATCCGGAAATCACATCATGTACCAATCCACAATACTCATGTGAAATAAAGTAATAAATAAATAGAAAATAAAGGATAATAAATAAAAGGGTTGTCCTCAGGTCTAACCTCTTAAGTCGTCTCTCGGAAGCGCGTTACACGGCCGTCAGAAGGGTTGATGCTCCACAACTCCTCCGGTTCACTGGTTCAACATTTTCCTTCGCTGTTTCGCTGTTCGGGCTGCTGTTTTCACTCCGTTTTGCTGCTATTTTCGCTATATTTTCTGGTCATTGTTTTTACGGTTTTTGGAGGTTTTGGGCTGTAGTTTTTGTTACTGTTTTGGGCAGTCTTTGATACGGTTTTGAGGTGATTTCTGGACTGTTTCAGGGGCTTTTTGGGGGCATTTTCAGGGGTTAAATATGCGGCAAACTGGGTAGTTTTAAGGGGTAGTGTGCGCGGGGTGCAGTGGCAAACAGTTTTGGTGATTTACGGCAATGGAGGGCTGGTTCTGCGGGGGTTTATGTGTGCGGTTTCTGGCAGTGATATGCGGCTGAACTGGGCAGTATGTGGGGGATATGCGGTGCAGTTTCAGGCTGATTTTTACGATGGTAATAAGGGAGTTTACTGGGGTGATTTGTTGCGTGAATATGGAAGAGTTCACTGGGCTATTTTGTCACGGTAATAGAGCTGTGTGTGAGTGTTTTGTGTTGGGGCAGTGGCTATGTTGCTAAGAGCTAGTGACGTGAGTGGGGTTGGGGGGCAGGTGGCGTGTCGTGAGGCAGTGAAGTGGGTGAGCTGTGGCTAATGGCGTGAATGTGTGGGTTGAGGCTGTGGGGCTGTGCTTGAGCAAAGGCAAGGCATGGGGTATTTACGTGAAGGTGTGCTAGGCGTGACTGGTTTTATTTCTTTTGTTTGTTAATTTTTGTGAGTCTCGGCTATGGGTATTTTCTTTGTGTTTTTCGTGAGAATGAGCCAGGGGTTTCAAGTTGGTTTGTGGTTCTTTTTATAGGCAAAGGTTGGGGGTTGTCCTTGTGTGAAAAGGGAAGGAATTTTATAATTATGGGAGTATCTTTTAATTAGTATGTCTTAAGGAAAATTCTATTTAATTAGGGATGTGATTTGGTTTGATTAGATTAGATTTGATCTCTTTTAATGATTTGATTTGTTTTGATTTAATTTGGAATGTGATTTATTTAATTTAGGAATGAGGATTTGATTTGATTTGTTTTCATTTAATTGGATTTGATTTAATTAGGAAGGATATTATTTTAATTTGTGACATGTGTTTTAAATGTTTTAATTATTTGGATTGGGCTTTGGTGGGCTTGGTGTGTGACTTGCGGGGGTTTGGGCTAATGATGTGTTTTAAAACGGAGGTCCAACAAGCAAACCCGAAGCATAAACAAACGAACTAATTCCAACAATGTGTTAATTCTTGACTCTTCCCTTCCGACGTCCGTTTCCCGCGACTTCCACAATTAAAGAGGTAGTGTCTCTATGTGAGACTCATCATCGGGACTTATATGCAAAAATGCAGTGCCTACAGTGATGAATCATCCGTAAAGGTTACGAAGTATTCATATCCACATCTAGCCTGGCTAGACATGAGCCCGCATACGTCACTATGAATAAGGGATAACAGTTCGTTAGCACGTACACCTTTACCACTAAAAGGTGTTTTAGGCATCTTGCCTAACAAACAAGATTCGCAGACATTATATGAATTAGGTACAAATCCGTCCAAGTATCTATTCTTCGAAAGAGTGGATATTTGAGTCTTGTTAATGTGTCTCAGTCGACAATGCCACAAATAAGTTTCATATGTTTTACTCAATTTGAGCTTTTTGTTTGTCATGTTATATGTTTGAGATTCGTTTATATTCAAAATATAAAGACCATTATTAACATTTGCTGTACATATCAAAATATCATCTTTATATACAAAACACCCAGTGTTCCTGAATACAAAGGTATACCCACATCGGGTTAAACTAGATACAGAGATGATGTTCCTAGTCAAACTAGGTACAAAATAACAGTCACCTAATGTAAGTACATGCTCAGGGGGCATATCCAAAATAGCAACTCTCGTCCCATTTCCGACTCGTAGGTCGATCTCACCTGAAGCCAGTCTCCTGCTAATCTGCAGATCATGCACATCAGTACAGATGTGGTACAACCAAGCCCATTAAGCCCAATTACAACTTTTCAAGCCCAATTTCCAAAATAGGCCCAATTAATTAAATTACCAAACTCCAAATTTTATAACTTAATTAACCAAAGTGTAAGCCATAATTAATTACCCAAATTAACATTTCCAAAACACAAATTTTTACAATTAATTATGCTAATTATCATCAACATATGTCCAACAAATTTGAATCAAAAATCACATCATTTCACATGCTTATTGTCTCGGTATTTTGGGGTTTTTCAAATTGATTTCGATTTCAATCCAATTGAATCCTAAATCAACATTTCCCAAATGATTCCAACTCATCCAATGATTAAAATCAAAAAATACCATGACTTGGGGCACTAGTTCATATTCGGCCAAGCCAATATTTTTGGGCAAAAATTGATCCAATCAACTTTTCATGAAATTGATCCAATACAACATCATTCAAGCATACTCAATCAATTAATTTTATCAAATCATGCTCAAATTCAATTTACCCAATTTTAACCATAAATTCAAGTTTCATGCTCAAGAGGCTCTGATACCAATGTTGGGTTTCTCTAAGGTCCCAAGGATCCAATCAAGCAATGAAACAACATGTGAATACTCGTAAAAGTAGGGCGGAATCATACTTACAACGATCGGTTGAGGCGATGCGAGGAACAACGAAAATCTTCAAGCTTTGGTCCATGTAGGCTCTCGGCTTTGGCATGATTTTTGTCCTCCAAAATTCGGCCATGGATGTCTTCAAGCTTCAAGGTTTGAGTTGTGAATTCCATGCCCAAGGGTGGGTTTCCCTATCACCTTCGCAAGACTCCGGATGTGTGCTAGCACCTCAGAAATTTTGCCGCAAAATTTCCCTTGCAATTCTTACCATTCTCGACTTTAAGCAGAAAAATTGAGAAGAAAATGGCCTTGAGGCCGTGAGAGAGGAGAAGAGTGTGAGAGAGAATGTGTTTTAGTTTGGTGGTTGGAGATAAGTGTATCTAATACACTAATTCAAAAGTCAAATACCAAAAATCAAATAAAGGTAAATGGCTTTAATTTATCCAACAACTCACATCAATCACTCAAATCAAAAGTGACTAGTTGTCACATCACTCAAAGTGACAAGTGATTTGACGCTTGATGTGACCTGTGGGCCGCACTTGAATTCGAAATGCGAGTGCGCCCGCAAACACTCCCGGGCACGGGTTCGCTAATTCCAAATTAACGAATTTTCCGTTGCGACGTAATTAAATAATTATGCATAGCAAAATCACTATTCACATCGCTAACGAATTAATTCTAAATTAACTCGTTCGCCCGAATTAAAATCTAATTTTAATTCCGCGTCGAAATCTAATTTCGTATAATATATCGAATATATTATTTTATCGATTAATTCCAAATTAATCGTTCTCTCTCTTTTTATATAATATTTTATCCCAGATAAAATATCTCAGTAATTAATCCCAGATTAATTTTCTCTCTCATCTAATTAATCCCAGATTAATAAAGTGCGAGTCATACGTCATCGGTGAATCTTCGGGAAGCGACCCATGAGATCCCCGGATATGTTGGTAGTAAATTCGGTCGTCGGACTATCCGAACACGTACGTACCTAGTACTATGTTTTTACCGATTTACAAGACAATGTTGGCTTCTAGCAAAACGCCATGCCTACCCAATTCTCCAAAAATATCCTTACAGGAATAAGTGATCTATATCAGGCGTAGTATACGTAGTATTGCGTATTTCGATCCAGTATCGGATGTCACATGCTAGGCCTGGGGATGAAATTGTGTCGGCCCCGTACGAAGCACATATCGGATCTCTGGTAACTAGTCTCTATAATCGGATAAACATGACCTAGTCATAATATCCCTATAGCTGCAGCATATAAGAGCACCAGTTCCGTATCCTACGTGATCATCATCTCCACTATGACTGGAGTGATACTTCCGTCTTGACATCACACCCAATACACTACGATTCTCAATATACCCAGAAGAGGCGTATACAGAACCTGTTAAAGCCCTGGACGACCAAAACCAAAGCATATTGATAGTCGCAAGTATTAGCGGTGCAAGTCTCAGGTTAAGACCAAATACATCTACCCTGATTCGGACTTCCATAGACATATAGTCATACTACCAATGGAATTCCGAGGGGTCTATCCAGAGCGAAGCTGTTTCCGTACCATCGGTAAACACAACCTCCTATTACACTTGAATGAGTATCCAATACCCAAATATATGAGAACTATGTTGGTATGCCCTCACAACGCGCACAAGTGTAATACTAGTCTATTTCGCATTATCGATGTCCAATCTCGATAATACTATGACTAGGGATATTTAATGATTAAACCTTTATGGATTGATACTGTCTCATATCATCTCAATCCGGAACTAATCATATGGACCTTTCATCATTTATACATCTTGGTAATCTAATTACAAATGATGAAAGAGCAATTTCCTTTGTCACATAGTTAATTTGTACAACAACACCATGATTTGTACAAATAGTGATGCTATGGGTTATAAATGTCCAACAATCTCCCACTTGGCCAATAGCCAGTCACTCAAGTGTCCTACACCTGAACTATGTACGGTTCGCTCAAGCTTCTGCTGAGAAAAGGCTTTCGTCAGCGGATTTGCATGACTATTATCTTATGCGATTTATACGATCATCACATCGCCACGATGTATGATCCGAACGAATCAGATGAATTGTCGAAGTATATATCTGGATCGTTGATGACACCATTAATTCTTTGCCTGCGCTGTAGCCTAGCTCAGCTGCTAACAGAACTATATCTAATCTAATTAGATTATTATCGACCCAAATGGCTTCTATTGCTGCCTCAACTGCAGCAATAACCCGCTTTTTGTTTATTCGGTAACAATATCTTGCTTGGAAGATTTCCAGCTCACTGTTTCGTTATTCAAACTGTATAGTACCGTTATTATCGGTTAGGAAACTTGCAGTAGTGAACCCAATCACTTCAAGTTCTCATTCTCTATAGTTTAAGACAGCATCCTTAGTTCTCTAAGATACTTAAGGATGTTCTTAACATCAATCCAGTGACTATCACTTGGATTGGCCCGATTGTGACTCCATATGCTCAAAGCGTATGAGATACCAGGTCGCGTACATTTTTCAATATACTAGTTCTCGGAGAGTGTTAACAACTTTAAATCTAGCCCAGTAGATCTTTATTCCTAGAATAAAGGTTGTTTCTCCCAAGAATTCTACGGAGAATTTTCATGAAAGCCAAGCTTTCACCGATTATAATATGGGAATATCATTTCCAAGAAATGACATATTATCATTATTTAAGACTTTCACTTTCAGTACGCTCCCACTAACCTCCTTATATACACAAGAATCATATTCGTTTTGAATTAAATCATATACCATTATGATTATATCAAAATGATAGTTCTAAGAACTCAATGATTGCTTCAATCCAAACATGGATCGAATAACCTGCAAACCTTGTTTGCTAGTTTTGGTACGACAAAACCGTCAGGATGTTGTAAACATCCTCCAAAAGGTTTCCTTTAAGGAAAGCGATTTTGGCGTTCAGCTGCCATATTTCATAAATGAAACATGCAGCATCAGCAAGCATTATCCAAATGGATTTACCGTGGCAACAGATAAAAAGTTTCCTCGTAATCAGCACAATGTTGATAACGATACCTTTTCGCTACAAGCCCAGCTTAGTACGTTGGTATGTTGCCTTCCATGTATGTCTTCCTTGAAGACTCATATAGTACCAATAACCACAATGCCTTCCGATACAACAACTAGTATCCAAACTTAGTTGGTTTACATGGAATCCAATTCGGACATCATGGCATTTTGCCATAATAGGGAGTCGATACCTTGTATCACTTCATCATACGTAGTCAGTTGGTGTTCCTCAATAAGATTGACATCTTTATGAGGTGAGATCAGAAACCTATACCCCAGGTTGTTTTCTGACTCTCACTGACTTACGTGGTTCTTGTGTATTCGAAGATTATTGGTATAGTTTCATCCTTGATGAACTATTTGTGTTCCATTAAGGAATCAGTGCCTGGAATAGTATTACTCCGATTTTCATCGAGTTTTTACTTTCCTCCCACTTACCACTGCATATAGGTATTCCTCTTAGGAAAACCGCATGGTGAGCAACAATTAATTGTTCTCATGTGAGTTGTACAAGTACTATACTTTGGTATCCCTAGGATAACCTACAATTGGCACTTATCCCATTTGGGTTCTAGTTTGGTATTATCCAAACATATGCATAGCATCCCAAATCTTCAGGAATTAGAAAACCCAGTTTCTTTCATGTTCATATCTAATATGAAGTCTGTCTAACAGATTTTTATGAAACTTATTCAAAATAAGTTTTGCACTGTTTATGCGTATCCGTTGAAGGAAATGGTAGCTCAGAGCGACTCATGATTAACCTTATCATGTCCAAAAAAATTTGGTATCTTCGTTTGGACACACCGTCAAATAGACGTGTTCTAGGAGGAGTCCTCATTGAAAGAATACTATACTCTTTCAAGTATTTTAGAAACTTATTGCTTAAGTATTTTCATCATGGTCTAACCGTGATATTTTAATACTTTAGTCGATTTGTTTGTCTACTTCGTGTCAAAACTGTAAAAGTTTCCGATATATGTTTCGAAAGAAACATATAACCATAACGCGATGCAACATCCGTAAAGGTCACGAAATATTCATATCCACATCTAGCCTAGCTAGACATGGGCCCACTGGCTTCACTATGAACTAGGGCTAACAGATCTGTGGCATTTGTACTTTTACCAAGTAACTAGTGTTTTAGGCACTTTGCCCAATAAACTAGATTCGTAGACTTTATTTGAATGGAATCAAATATGTCCTAGTATCTACTCTTCAAAAGTGTGGATATACGAGTCTTGTTTAATTGTGTCACAGACAACAATACCACAATTAAGTTTCAACTGATTAATTCAGTTTGAGCTATTTGTTTGTCATGTTATACGTTTGAGATTCATTTATATTCAAAATATAAATGTTGTTATTCACATCCAATGTGTTTATCTCAATATCATCTTTATATAATAAAACATTTTAGTGTTCTAGAATATAAAGGTATATCCGCAACGGATTAAACCCTGATATAGAGATAATGTTTCTAGTCAAACTAGTTACATTATAATAGTTTCCTAATTTAAGTACACACCCGAAGGGTAGTTCCTAAACTTAGGTATCTACGGTTAAAACAGCGACAGTTGTCCCGTTTTCGACTCGCAGATTAATCTCAACTAAAGTCAGTATCCTGCTCATAGCAGATTCTGCACATCAGTACATATTTATGTCAAACATATTTGAAGTCAGAGCCTTGCCCCCTCTTCAATTCCTTCATGTCTGCCTTGTCCATACAGCAGTCACGCTTCCGTGTCTCCGTTTGCCACATTTTAGGCAGACATCTTGGGATATGTCCTTTATCTTCCCAGAAGATTATAATGACTTTGCCCTTTTTCCACACTCTAGAAGCCTTTGGCCAAGCCTTTGCCTTCTAGAATATCGAAATAAGATACGCCTTGCGCTTCTTGCCTTATTGCAAACTTTGGCTTTGTCTCCTTGAGAATAGCCATTAACTCTCCAAGAGTTTACTATTGCAATTTAGTACTTCTAAGATCTAAGGATAGATCTATGAAGATCCTTCAATTTCATTATCATACTATAAGGATCTAATCCTTAATTCTGATTAAGAAATTAAGGAGTCTATTTGGCAAGCATAATTGATTAAGCACTAAAGTTATCATCACATGAATATTCCAAATATCATGTTCTACTATTTGCTTAACTCCGGGCTTAGGTCTAAGATGTTATTTTATCAAATAAAGTAACTTCTTAGTTCCCAGGACTATCCTGAGATTTTATTCCCAATTTGAAAATTAAAGTCGTTTAAATACATTTTCTCCTAGGATTATGTTTTAAACACTAATCTTTCAGTTATCTTGATTCCAATAGTCCAACTATCGAATCAACGATTTTAGGTACTATTTATTATAATGATTATTATAGTCTAACTATATAATCAACTATAATTTAGTAGGTTAAATTTAATTATATTGATTACTATAATCCAATTATAAAATCAACTATAATTTAATTTGTTAATTCAAATATATTGATTACTATAATCCAATTATATAATCAACTATAAATGAAATAGTTTGAATACAGTCCAACTGTTTTAAAAAAACAACAATTAAATATTAGTCCAACTAATATATTAATTTATTGACGAATAATTTGTATGAGCGCGTATGGCAAGTAACTAAACGAATATTGCAAATTTAATACTTGCCTCCCACTATTTTTCGGCGAGCCTCTAACCCTCTGTTGAGTACTCGGGAAACCTTGATTCCTAGTGGGCTAGGATCCCGTTAAATAGCACACAATCTTGACTTTGCCAACAAATTGTATGATAATTAACTAGGTAGATCTCTAAGATCAATTGGATCCCATCCAATTCCTAGATCCAGTAGGTGGACATCCAAGTCCGAACATATATCTTATATATGCCAATATATCCAATATATTGCCTAACCTTTTTCCTCTGAATCAACTAAGCATTGGCTTTGGCACAACAAACTTAGTGATCCCAGTTAAGCGGAACCCATTGACCTTGGAAAGCTTTGTAATCAATGTCGATGGACAAGAAGTGATCTTGACTTTGGCCAACAAATCACAACTTGGACAAGACACCGATATGGAACAAAGCCTTCATGATTCAAACACATCCGCGACGGACAAAGGTCTTGACTTTGGCCAACAAACCAATGCCAGTCTTGGATCTTGAGTAAGAATCACTTAATGGAAGGAAAAACGCTTAATATTATTTGAGGGTTTTTCGTGTGTAATTGGTAACCAATTAATTATCTTTGTTAAGGTCTCATCATCATACACCCTTAAACATGTATTCTAAACACATAATAAGGCGCATATAAATAAAATAATAATTATATGCGGATGTATACTTAACACATTGTTCCTAGAACAAATCTCTCCTTTTCCTCTCTCCCGCTAGCACATGTATTACTTCTACCCCATTACATAACACTTCTAAAGAAACCTCATTTACATTGAGGGGAATAGGTGAGAAGATAAATACAAAGAGTAAAGAGGTAATAGGCTGGACGCACATGTCCAATTAATAAATTTTAAATTTATTACAACAATTTCCAAAATTGCCTCACCCATCCAATATCTATCTGATATACATTATTCATGCATCGCAACCATGTATTCACACAAGCATGTTATCAATCAATCTAATCCAATTAAGTAATCTGAATATTACTGACCATCCAATGTTCAAACTAACGATTTGATTTTGCGCGAGTCCAACTCTTTTTACGAATAAGTACTCAAAGTAAGAATTCTCGAATTAAATTAAACTACAACATTAAATCCAATTTAATTTGTATTTAATACTAATTCTTTTATTTAATTCCAAATTAAATATTACACTTTATTAACGAACCTTTACGACTTAGATTCCAAATCTAATCATTACGGGTCTCAAAGCCCGATTAACATCCAATGTCAATTTAATTTAAAGTCTAATGGGCTTTTAATTAATTTCTAAGGCATGGACTTTTGGTCAATATGGGTCAAACCTAAATACCAAAGCCCATTTAAGGAATCACCCTTATTTGCCAACAAATCAATTTATGCCTATTAGGCCCAATTAAAATTAAAGGTCCCTTAGTCATAATTGGACTTTATGGAAATGGTTTTGGGCCCAATTGGATCCAACCATTTAGCCTAAACTCATCTTGGTACAACCAAGCCCATTAAGCCCGATTACAACTTTTCAAGCCCAATTTCCAA
>SKCR01054677.1:0-33351 GCA_019454045.1 Zanthoxylum bungeanum | reverse complement strand
TGGAATTGGTTTTGGGCCCAATTGGATCCAATCCAAAAGTCCAAAACCAAACTTAGTCAAACCAAGCCCAAATACACACTTTTAGCCCAATTAATAATTAAAGGCTTATTAACATAATTATAATATTCCAAATATCACAATTACTTTAATTAAAGTGTATTAGCCATGATTAATTAATTAAACTCAATATTTTCAAAATACCAATTAACTTAATTAATCATGCTTAATCCATAATTCATGCTCAACACAAATTGAAGCCAAAACATCATTTCATGCTCAACACAAATTGAATCCTAAATTCATCATTTCATGCTCAACATGCTCTTTGATTTAACATAAACATTATTGACTTTGATTCTAATCAATCAAACCAACAATCAACATTTAACATGCATTTAAACACATCATTTCATGTTACAAAAATCAAACTGCAGTCCACTCACTGTTGAACATTCGGCCATGCTAACATTTTTTTAATTTTTGATCCAATCAATTTATTTCAAATCTAATCATGCATAACTCTAAGTTATCATATCTAAGCATGCTCAAAGCATCAATTTGAAGAAATCATGCTCAAAACACAAAAGCCCCAAATTTTAGTCTCATGAACCCTAAAATTTTCATGCTTAAAATTGGCTCTTGATACCATTGTTAGTGTTCCTAGAACATGCCAAGGATCTAATAAGCAAAAAAAGTGTTCATAAATTCAATAAGTTGCGGAATATACTTACAATGAACGGATTTGAGCTTTAAAATTTTGAGAAGAGATCTCCAAGATCCAAGCTTTAAGTGATGATTCCAACTCTTGAAGTAGTTTCCCTATCACCTTAGTTGATTTCTCCAAGTGCTAGCTTTGTGAAATTGCAACACAAATCAAAGTGTAAGAGAGGGATCCATTCACGCCAAGTTTAGAGAGTTTTAGGGTTTCTTTTGTTCCATGTGTGTTAGAAGTGTGATGCATACACAAGTGAAGAGAGAGAGAAGAGTTTTAGGTAAAACCAATTTACCCTTTTACCTAAACAAGGTAGTTGGGTAAATGGTTTCACCAAAACCATTCCAAGGTAGTTGGATGGTGGGTGGCTTGGCATAAATGCCAACTACCCTCCCAACTACCACATGTGAAGTGGGCCCCACATTTGAATTCAAAATTCAAATGTCTCTACGAACATTTTCCGCGGCTCGGTTCCGTTTAATCCGATTAAACGAACTTTCGTCGCTAAATAATTAAATCTAATTTAATTAAATAACGATGCCTCGCAAATATATTACGAACGTCGTTTACGAATTAATTCTAATTAATTCGTTCGTTCGTATTAAAGTCCGACTTTAATTTCGTAATGAAATCCAATTCATATTAATATATCCGATATATTAATTTTAGCCCATACGAATAAATTAAATAGAAAAATCAAATTAACTATTAAATTTATTTTACCGATTAATTCCAAATTAATCGCGTTCTCTCTCTTCCGAACACATTTAATCCCAGATTAAATAAACCTCATTTAATCCCATTAATTTTCTCTCTCTTAATTAATCCCAGATTAATTATCTCTCTTAATTAATCCCAGATTAATTCTAATTAAATCAACTGTCATCGGTGAATCTTTGGGAAGCGACCCAAGAGATCCCTGGATATGTTGGCAGTAAATACGGTCATCGGATTATCCGAATACGTGAGTACCTCGTACCACGTGCTTACCGATTTACAAGACATGGTTGGCTTCTAGCAAAGCACCGTGCCTACCCAATTCTCCAGAAATATTCTTACTGGAATATATAATCTATGTCAGGCGTAGTATACGTAGTATTGCGTATTGCGATCCAGTATCGGATGTCACGTGCTAGGCCTGGGGCTGGAACTGTGTCTGCCCCGTACGAAGCACATGTCGGATGTCTGGTAACTAGTCTCTATAATCGGATATACATGACCTAGTCATAACATCCCGATGACTGCAGTACTTAAGAGCACTAGTACCGTATCCTACGTGACATCATCTCCACTATGACTGGAGTGATACTTCTGTCTTGACATCACACCCAATACACTACGATTCTCAATATACCCAGCAGAGGCGTACACAGAACCGGTTAAAGCCCTGGACGACCAAAACTAAAGCATACCGATTGTCGCAAGTATTAGCGTGCAAGTCTCAGGTTAAGACCAAATACACCTACCCTGATTTCGGACTTCCATAGACACATAGTCATACTACCAATGGAATTCCGAGGGGTCTATCCAGAGCGAAGCTGTTCCCATACCATCGGTAAAACACAACCTCCTATTACACTTGCATGAGTATCATATACCCAAATATATGAGAACTATGCGTTATGCTCTCACATAACACGCACAAGTGTAATACTAGTCTATTCCGCATTATCGATGTCCAGTCTCGATAATACTACGACTAGGGATATTTAATGATTAATCCTTCGTGGACTGATACTGTCTCATATCATCTCAATCCAGGAACTAATCATAAGGACCTCCTATCATTTATACATCTAGGTGATCTAATCACAAATGATAAGAGTGCAATCTCCTTGTCACATAGTTAATTTGTACAAAACACCATGATCTGTACAAATAGTGACGCTATGGGTCATAATTGTCCAACAATATCTGTACAATAGTGACGCTATGGGCATAATGAATCCAACAAGATGAACTAAGGATGATGTTATTAAACTAATGGAGGAGGAAACTTGAAGTGACTGGGTTCACTGCTGCAAGTTTCCTAAACCGATAAAAACGACTATAAGTCGTAACAAGGTACTATACAGTTTGAATAACGGATCAGTGAGCTGGAAATCTTCCAAGCAAGATACTGTTACTGAATAAACAACAAAAGTGGATTATTGCTGCATCTGAGGCAGCAATAGAAGCCATTTAGGTCGATAATAAATCTAATTAGATTAGATATAGTTCTGTTAGCAGCTGAGCTATGCTATAGTGCAGGCTAAAGAATTAATGGTCTCATCAACGATCCATATATATACTTTGATATTCATCTGATTCGTTCGGATCATACATCGTGGCGATGTGATGATCGAATAAATTGCATCAGATGATAGTCATGCAAATCCGCTGACGAAAGCATTTTCTTAGCAGAAGTTTGAGCGAACCGTACATAGTTCGGGTGTAGAACACTTGAACGATTGGCTAGAGGCCAAGTGGGAGATTGTTGGATAGTTATGGCCTATAGCATCACTATTTGTACAGATCATGGTCATGTTGTACAAATTAACTATGTGACAAAGGAAATTGCTCTTTTATCATTTGTAATTAGAT
This sequence comes from Zanthoxylum bungeanum, assembly GCA_019454045.1. Taxonomy (NCBI): domain Eukaryota; kingdom Viridiplantae; phylum Streptophyta; class Magnoliopsida; order Sapindales; family Rutaceae; genus Zanthoxylum; species Zanthoxylum bungeanum. The sequence goes on along the minus strand of SKCR01054677.1, from coordinate 30,056 downwards.
TACCAAGATGTATAAATGATAGAAGGTCCATATGATTAGTTCCGGATTGATAAGATATGAGACAGTATCAATCCATGAAGGTTTAATCATTAAATATCCCTAGTCGTAGTATTATCGAGATTGGACATCGATAATGCGGAATAGACTAGTATTACACTTGTGCGCGTTGTGGGAGCATAACGGCATAGTTCTCATATATTTGGGTATAAGATACTCATGCAAGTGTAATAGGAGGTTGTGTTTACCGATGGTACGGGAAACAGCTTCGCTCTGGATAGAACCCTCGGAATTCCATTGGTAGTATGACTATGTGTCTATGGAAGTCCGAATCAGCGTAGGTGTATTTGGTCTTAACCTGAGACTTGCACCGCTAATATTTACGACAATCAATATACTTTGGTTTTGGTCGTCCAGGGCTTTAACAGGTTCTGTTTACGCCTCTTCTGGGTATATTGAGAATCGTAGTGTATTGGGTGTGATGTCCAGATGGAAGTATCACTCCAGTCATAGTGGAGATGATGATCACGCAGGATACGAAACTGGTTCTCTTATGTACTGCAGTCATCTGGATAATATGACTAGGTCATGATTATCCGATAATAGAGACTAGTTACCAGAGATCCGATATGTACTTCGTACGGGGCAGACACAATTCCAGCCCCAGGCCTTGCACGTGACATCCGATACTGGATCGAAATACGCAATACTACGTATACTACGCCTGATATAGATCGTATATTCCAGTAAGAATATTTCTGGAGAATTGGGTAGGCATGATGCTTTGCTAGAAGCCAACCATGTCTTGTAAATCGGTAAAAACGTAGTACTAGGTACTTACGTGTTCAGATAGTCCGACGACCGTATTTATTGCCAACATATCCGGGGATCTCATGGGTCGCTTCCTGAAGATTCACCGATGACGTATGACTCGCACTTTATTAATCTGGGATTAATTAGATGATAGAGAAAATTAATCTGGGATTAATTACGGAGATATTTTAATCTGGGATAAAATATTATTTAAAAGAGAGAAAACGATTAATTTGGAATTAATTGATAAATAATATATTCGATATATTATACGAAATTGGATTTCGACGCGGAATTGAAATTAGATTTTAATTCAGGCGAACGAGTTAATTTAGATTTAATTTGTTAGGGACATGAATAGTGATTTTACTAGGCATAATTATTTAATTACGTCGCAACGGAAAATTCGTTAATTCGGAATTAGCGAACCCGAGCCCAGAAATGTTTGCGGGCGCACTCGCATTTCGAATTCAAGTGCGGCCCACAAGTCACATTAAGCGTCAAATCATTAGTCAATCAATTGATGTGATGTCTAGTCACTTTGAGTGATTTGACAACTTGTCATGAGTGATGTGAATAGTGATGGAGGTGGTTGTGGCTTTAATTGCCAAATTTTGGCTCCAAAATTTGTTGACTTTTGGAAAGGCTAATACAACTTTTTGGTTTTGATTTTTGGTATTAGGTTTTGGAAACGAAAATAACCAACACACACTCACCTCTCTCTCTCCCTCACATTCGGCCAAGGGCCTTCCTTCTCTCCTCTATTTGCATTCGGCCAAGAGGCCACTTCTCTTCTTTTTGTTCTTCAAAACCAAGAGCACTAAGAAAGAAAGTGGAAGATTTGTGGCAAATCTTGCCACTGCTAGCACATGAAGAGTCATCCTAAGGTGATAGGGAACTAATTTCATGAGCATGGAATCATCAAATAAAGCTTGGAGCTTGGAGATCCATCCATGAAGTTGACCGAAAATTGGAGGAGCAAAATCAAGCCCACTGCCGAGAGCTTCTAGGAGGAGCACAAGGATTTTGTTCATCGCATAGCACAACCGATCAATGTGAGTATGATTCTTCCATTCTTCATTGAGTATTCACATGTGTTTCATTGCTTGAATTGATCATTGGGACCTAATAGAAACCCAACATTCGAAGTATCTCCCCAATAGCTTTAGTTAAAAGGCACAAGGAGGATTCATTCCCATGTGGCCCGTAGTTCTCCATTGGTTCGGGGTCAGATTCGTTCCGTCGAGGCCTTATTATTATGTGCTGAAATAGCACCATGGGGACCAAGCTCCCTCGGTATTGTCATTGGCATGGGGAGGGTTATATTCTCCCATGGCCATGTGTGAGAGAAGGATCGAGGTCAGAATTTATCCCCCGATGACTTACTGTTTTAATAATAGCCTGAGGAGGAGAGTTTTCCCTCGTGGTTTGTTTTTTATTTTGTAATTTTTGACAAATCATGAATACTAAAGATGAGTATAAGAAAATAATAAGAAACATGTTAGATCGCTTCTTTTATTTATAAAATTTTCAATGGATTCTCTACCCATAAATTTTGTTAGTTTGGCTTTATTTTCATTATTTTGCTGTTATGTTTAGTCTTTTCGAATGTTGCTGGAATCTTAGTTGAGTTATGCATCTTTTAAGGGGTAAGGCTGATCCTACATGTTTTTCTTTCTTTTTCTACTAATAAACTTTCCTCGTGCCGTCAAGGTTTGCCCAAAAATATGTCAATAATATATGATCATCACCCAAACCAAACCAATCATAATTACATATTTTTCCATTACGTGGGGTCGACTATATTATTTGTGATTATCTCATGATACATGATCGCGATTTTATATAGTACACACGTGCACGTATCACACAAATAATATAAAAATATCATTCCCACGAGAAATTATTTTTATTGTCTAATACTAAATTTTACCAATTGTAACCTTATTTAGGCTAGTGATTTTGAAGAAAGATATATTAACTAATAGAGTAAAGTAAAAAAAAAATGAAAATTGAAACACGTGACAGTAGCAAGGTAAAAAAGAACTTAGTATCACAACTTCCCCATAATAATCCCTTAAATCTTTCTACTATCTTTATAATTGATCAACTATAATGAATTATTAACTGAGAACACGAGGTTATCTACAAGCCTCTTCCGATAGCCAACTACAATCGCCCAAATTAGTTTAATTACCTATATTTATTTGATAATTAATGTAAGCCAAAATCATTACGATCAGGTTCTAATTATGGCTACACATACCCTGCAGGTATATTCCTATCATGCACGAAAATCTATTCCATAGAATGAGATCACACATTATCAATTCATAAGGCTAGATCAAAATTATTTTTTTCCAAGTTTCTTAAGATTTATTGTTGGAGAATATGTGTCATTAAATAAATTTAACATACATTAATCAATTAACATACTAAAAATCAGAACTTAAACTATGAAACTTAGAAAAACCTGGAGAAATTGAAGATGATAAAAGCAGGATCCAAGTCGAGTTGCCTCTATCCTTAAAAACTTATTAGCCCCGCCTCGGTATTCAACAGATATCTTGTGGCTAACGTTCTCCCAGGATTACTTGGATGATTCTTATATAATGGGCACTCCTTTCACAAGAACTTGAACAAGGAAAATATAGGAAACTCTCTCTTCCAAGATGACTCTCTAGACTATGAAAGACTTATATGAATTTTTGGATACTACAAATGATCTCAAGGCCTCTTAATTTATAGGCATGAAAGGGTGTCTTTGAAGGCACCATTTGGTTTATGGTGTAACCCTCCTAAGGGTTATACCCTTTCCTAATGCCTTTAAAGGCTTAGAGATGCATCCTTTTAATTTAGAGGATATATCTCTTCATCTTTGTACCTTTCCCACAAGACACTTCTAAGGGACATACATCTTCTATATTTATCTATATATTAAGAGAATTTATTACAATCTCCCATAATTATCTTAATATTAATGCAGATACTAAAGAGAGTTTCCATGAAATAAAACTGCATCGGAATAGGTAGCTTTCGCCTTGAACCTTTCATAGTAAATGACAATCGGATTTACTTGGCAAACCAGTGACCCATTGTCTTGACTGTTCTACCGTTGGTGTAAACCAAGACAATAGCCATCATATAGCTTTACTTTGATCATTTCTCGTTCTACGGTTGTGTTCAATTCGGCCATGAACATCAGTCATGGATTCATCAAGTACTTTAGGGAATCCAATCTTCGAAATTCCCATGGAAGTGGCCTAACTTCTTACTTGAAATAAGTGATCTACTATGAAAGGTAATATGCCTTTACCCCCATTATGACTTTTTTTTTCTAATATAGTGATCATTAAAAGCCTTAGCTTAGCCTAACATTGACAGACAACACTATGTGTCATTATAGGAATGGGAAAGAGTACCAAACTCTACAGTGCCTGTTTTGAATTGCACAAAGTTTATGTTGTCCCTTTTGAACCAAGATCTTGGGATCTCCAGTCATCTAGGTTGGGTTTCCACAGTGACAATTCTTAATTTATAGGCTTCAAACCCATTCCCCTCGATGACTTTTCAACTTGCTCTCTAGGTAAACTTTTATAAGTGGATCCGTTAGGTTTTCCTTTGATTTGACATAATCTATTAAAATTATGCCGCTTGAGAGTAGTTATCCTATCGTATTGTGTCTGTGACGTATGTGTCGATTCTTACCATTATACATTGTATTTTGGGCTCTCCCAATAGCCGATTGACTATCACAATGTATACTTATAGCCGGCACTGGTTTTGGTGAATTTGGAATATCCTTTAGGAAATTCTGAAGTCACTCTGCTTCTTCCGCTACTTTGTCTAATGCTATGAACTCAGATTCCATAGTAGACCGGGCAATACACATTTGTGACCGGTGCGTAATCACACGTGTATAACGTAAGCGCACGTATCGTTCAAGTAGTATAAAAAGTATCGATTCCACGAAGACTTAATACCTAATCTATTATTTTATGAGGTCAAATGATTACTAGTATCTAACATGTTGTTTGATTGATTTGAAATGGTGATGATTCTAAATTTAAAACAAGTAAATAAATTGCACGAAAGTAGGTTTAAGAAATTCAATATTATGAAACTATCTAGGGTTGTGAATCTTTCTAATATCTTTTAAAAGATGAAGTGGTTATTTCATGTTTGTGTAATAAATCGGTTTACTAAGCTGGAACACGAAATTATGCGAAAGCCTCTGTCGATGGTCAGACGCAAACACCCAGTTTAACCCAATTGAACCATATGTCTATGTCAACCAAATTACCTGGATTCATTAAGTTTAAGTTCCAATATGGCTACCCCCGCCCGACAGGTATATGTCTATCATGTAAGGAAATCTATTAAATGGTTATATATCCTAAAGGAAGATCGTGGGCTATTAAGTGTAAGGCTGAAACCTAAAATTACTTTGTCAAGTTTATTTTAGATTTACCAGATCAATCTTATTAGTGGCCAATTAACAATACACATTAAGCTTAAGACTTAATAAGTAAACCTTTAAATTACCCAAACTATAAAATAACCCCTTATAAACCCGTGATATTAGAAGTCATCACAACCTCAGATAACTAACTTAGTTACGACACATAACTAGGGCTAGTAAAAACTTAAAAGTAAAAGACATAAAGTAAAAATGCTGAAAAGTAATTGCGGTAAAGTAAAAACTGAAAAGTAAATTACAATAAAATAAAATGCTAAGGTAAAAGGATCAACTTTTACTATTACTAATTTAGATATCTCCCTTAATATAATATATTAACTTGTGATGATATTTGTAGGACACAGAACTTGACGACGCTGTTGTTCCAGGCTCAAGACCTAGTTGGGAGTACAAAATAACATGGAGTCGCCACCCGGTATGAACCGGGACAAAGATTTAAGGCCGCACTCACCCCTCGCAAGGGAAGACCTCAAACCGTTGGGTTCGGAATGGTCCCTTACTTATGTCACTTGTGATGATATGATTTGTGCAATAAACTAACCGAATATATTCAACATTCATGCTCAAGGGTAATCTACGCCTAAGTCTGCATGCATAATAATAGTAATGAGAACCTATGTCTAAGTTCACATACTTCAAAATAAGTTGTCATAACGGCAAACACGCAATATCGCACAATGAGCATATTGAGCCATTAAACCAAAATAAACAAATAACTATTTAAACATAATCATAAACTAAATAAAATACCATGCATAAAATAACCTAATCATGCTTGAAAATAAACAATAAGCTAGACTACATCATGCTTTAAATAATAACTAAATAATCTATGAACTACATCATCCTCAAACACAAGTTTGGATGAGACGAAAGACATGTCTCTTAAGTGGTATGTGGCGTTGTATCCGAGTACAAACCGCACTACCGTCCATTCGGAGTCGGCTACGGAATTTACGTCCGGGTTTCCATCATATATACCACAAAAGGGAACACATTTCCGCTCATCCAACAATCACAATATGCCTCAAACGACTCTCATGCGATAATATTTTTAAAATAAACAAAATAAACAAAAGATAATAAATAAAAAGGTGCCCTCAGGTCTAACCTCTTTTGTCGTCTCAAGAAAGGGCGTTACACGTTCGTTGGAAGGGTGAATGATCCGCAACTCTTTTAGTTCACCAACTCAACGTCTTTCCTCGCTGTTTTGCTGCTCGGGCTACTGTTTCTACTCCGTTTCGCTGCTGTTTGGTCGCTGCGTTTCAGGTCACTGTTTTAGGTGTGTTAAGGGACTGTTCTCGGCAGTTTTCGGGGGCTGTTTTGGGGACTGTTTTGGGCAGTTTTTGATGTGTTTTAGGACAGTTTCTGGGTGTGTTTTTCTGGGTAGTTTTAGGCTTATTCTGCGGCAGTTTTAAGGTTTATTGGAGGGAATTTTTTTGGCTTGGTTTTATGGCTTATCTGTGAAGGTCAGTGTGCGTGGATATTCTGGGGGCATGCGTTGGCTGAAGTTTGAATGTTAAATGGGGCAGATGGTGGTACGTGAGCTTGTGGTGTGTGGGGTTTCTCGTTAGTGGCTGTGCGTTTCTTGGCTGTTTGTGCGATGGAATTGAGTGTGTGGCTGTTTATTATATGAGGGCTGAGCGTGGCTTAGGGGTCATTGTTGTGAAGGGTAGGTGTTGAGGCGTGATGTGGCTAGGCTTTGACGTGCTGGGCGTTGAGGCAGGGGGGCTTGATGGCTTGCGTGAGTGATGAGTTAGGTGAGGGACGTGTAAGGTGGCTTGTGTGAATTGCTATGGCTAGTGTGTGTAGGTGGCTTCGAATGTGGCAGTTTAGTAAGGGGCGGCGGTGGTTTTGTTAGTGGCTTAAGGGTTGTGCGATGAGCAAGGTCATGCATGGGGTGAGGCTGCTTGTTAGATGGCAGCGTGAAGGTGGGCTAGGTGGCAGAATGGGTGGAGAGCTATGTGGCGCTGTGGTGTGGCTGTTAGGGCTTGTGTGCGTTTTTTAGTGTAGGTGCCGTGTGTGATTTGTGAGATGGGCACTGATGGTGGTTAGATGGCTTTGGTTAAAGGACTGGTGAGGGTTGCGCTGAATGGGGCTGATGCGTGAGAGAAGAGACTGGGACGTGTTGAGGGCAGGCCGTGGGTGGCTTGTGTGTGTTGGCAGGCGTGAATTGTTTGTGGAGAGAGAGAGACCGAATTTGTTTTAGGCGTGAAGCAAAGTTTATTTTCTTTGTGTTTTTTGTGTGGATGAGCCAGGGTTTCTTTGTGTATGCCTGAGTCAGAGAGAGGAGAAAGGAAGGTCCTTGGGGTTGGTTATGTTATTCTTTTATAGAGAGAGGGTAGGGTTAGGGTTTGCATGGCTTTTGGAAAAGGAATGAAATCATATATTTAATTTGTGTTTAATTTTAATTATTTAAGGCAATAAATTATTTAAATTTGGTGAGTGAATCATTTTTAAATTGGTGAGTGAATTATTAAATTATGAATGAATTATTTTGATTTGATTTAATTTAATTTCATTAAATTTAATTTAATTTAATTGTGAAGTGATTTAATTTAATTTAATTTAATTTAAGTTTAATTTAATTTGCTTTAATTTATGACATGTATTTTAAACGTTTTAATTATTTAATTTGTGATATGTGATTTAATGGGTTTGGTGTGTTTTAAAAATAGAGGTCCAACAAGCGAACCCGAAGCGAAACAAGCGAGTTAAATCTGACAAATTACTAATTTCCAAACTTTACCCTTCCAACGTCCGTTTCCCGCGGCTTTCACAACTAAAGAGGTAGTGTCTCCATACGAGATTCATCATCGGGCTAATATGCAAAAATGCAATGCCTACAATATTACCAACCAGCCATATAGGCGGTAACCTGATTAAGTCAAATTAAGTCCAACCAGCCATAAAGGCGGAACCAAAATAAACCTGCCATATAGGCGGTAAGAAAATTTAATTACCAACCGACGAATCTGGCGGTATCCTTGCTTAATCAGGTTTAAAACCAGTTTTTAAAATGAATTACCAACCGACCAATATAGCGGTATCCTTATTAAGTCAAATTTTAAATAGTTAATATATTATATTTAAGGGAGATTAATATAAATAGCAATAGTAAAAGAATTACCTTTCACCCTAGCATGGGGAAGTTACCTCCTCTTGTTGAATAGTAAAAACTGTAAAAGTAAGAAAGTAAATTACTATTATTACAGAACGTAATTAAAAATAATTACAAAACTGAAATTAAAATAAACTAGATAGAAAACTCTCTATTTACATCAGAGAATTCAGAGAGGAAAGTACATCTAAAACTGAAACCTCGAGCTCTATTTATAGACCCAGGTAGGACTCGCGAGTCACGACGCGACACATGTTAACTTCTGATTCGTCGGCTTTAGATTCTTATCTGACATGTGGCATTTTGGATAAGGTGATAAGGTGACTCGTGGCAAGGCGGCTGGCAACTCAATGATTATGCTGACGTGGTAATGACGTGGCGCTGACTTGGTGACACGTGGCGATAGTAATTGTCGGCACCATAGAATGATGACATGTGGCACGCTGTGATTGATTGATGATGATGTGGCGGTGACGTGGCACGTTGACTTAGTCAACTGGTGATATGGACGATGACGTGGCTGACACATAGAGTGACACGTGGCGATGGCGATTGTCGGCACCGTAGGATGATGACACGTGGCACGGCGCACGTTAGCAAAGTGAAACTTCTCAGATTCTGACATGTGGACCCGACACACGTTAGTATGGATCGGCGCACGTTAAGCGTCGCGACGCGAAAAATTACGAAAATGCCCTTTTGTCTGTTTTTCATTATTTTGGCCCCAAATCACCTCTAGAGAGTCCTGAAACTTTATTTATCTACAAAATAACACAAAACACATCAAAATATTCATAAAACTCAAGAAACTATACAAAATATTAGATCAAATGAGTGGGAAATAGTGATACGTTTACCACTCATCACACCCCCAAACCTATCATTTTGCTAGTCCTCAAGCAAAACACAGAATAAAATAACATAAACATCTTTAAAATAAAATTTAACTAAGCCACTTTCGTAGGGATCACAGTTGCATTTAGCGTATGCAACAAGCCTTTAAACCCTTAGGTGTCCCTAGTGGACAAGTTGTAGTCTCGTGAGGGTTTACAACAATGATACCCACAAACATTTTACAAAAGTAAAAATGTAGTGCAACTAATGCACACAAAAGCAAAAAGACAAGAGAAAAGAGAATAAAGAAGTTAGTGACTAATCAGGTGAAACTTCTACTCCAAGTTACTAGTTGTTTTCTTTCTTTCTAAATTACTGAATAAGTAAATTCTCCGATTATAATTACCATTCTCCATATGCACAGCCAACAAAATATTAAAAAACTTATTTTTGCCCACAACAGTCACAAGTGCAGTTGATAAGAGAGTAATATTTTTGTCCTAAAGTTTTATCAGAATTCACACATTTTTGCAGCAGTGGAATAATTTTTCTCATTTTTTTGATTTTTTTCTTTGATTTTTGATTTTTATTTATTTATATACAATATCTTCTGTCTATGAAGCGAGTGTTGGGTCGGTGGTTCCCAAACCAGTTAGCTTTAGGGCACCAGGTGTTAAGACACCCCTACGGACTTAATTACTCAGACTTCAGATATATATATTTTTGCAACATCTTTGATCCATGTAGCGAGCTTTGGGCCAGTGGCTCCCAAACCAGTTGGCTTTAGGGCACTAGGTGTTAAAACACCCTTACAGACTTAATAACTCGGATCTCAATTTTTTCTTTTTTACTCCATCACTTTTTTGAGATGCTTCCTCCAATTAAACTAGAGCACTGAATATTACAAACTTTTCAATTATAGCTTATGCCTGTATGTTGATAATATCTGCCAACTGAGCATATGAAAATCAATTTTAGTCAATTTTATGGAGAATTTACAAATTAAATAATTTAAAAGGAAATAAACAAAAATTAACTTGTTTCGAAAATGGGTTGAAATACGTATCATGAGTGGGAACTCATTACACATCTATCTCTAACAATTTCACCTTTTTAGTCAAAATAAAAAACAAAAACGCAAAATATTTTTGTAATGTTTTTGAAATTTTTTCAATATTTTTATATTTTTCGAAAAAAATGTGGATTAAAAATAAAAACAACACACAACTAAAAACAAGTTACTGATCAACTAATTACTTCCCCCAAACCTAAATGAGACATTGTCCCCAATGTCTTAAACAGTAGAAGAAGAGTTTAGAAGATCTGGTTAACTGAAATTTTACACGAAAAGTTAAAGGTTAAGATCCAGATTAATACGATGCCTCTTACCACAATCATCCTCGGACCAATTTATCTTTGAAATGATAGGGTCAATTTGTGGTTCATAGGCTAAGATTTGGTCAATTAGATCCGGAGCAGTTCTGGCAGTGAAGATGAGTTCTTTTAGAGGTTTTGACACGAACCCATTTCTTCGGGCATCATCAAGAAACATACAAAGAAAATCATAAAATCCTTCAATGTTGTACAGTCCAAGCGGTTTCTGGTGTATGTTCAGGTTCGCCCAAGATAACACTGTAAAAATTTCCTCCAATGTACCCAAGCCACCTGGCAAAGCAATAAAAGCATCAGCACGATTAATCATTTCTACCAATCGTTCAGACATACCTGGCATAATTAACTCTTCTCCATTTGATGGTTCAATAAGATTTTCTTCTGCCAAGGGTTTTGGGATGATCCCCAAAATGTGACTGCCTCCCTCCTGTACAGTTTTTGAAACGATCCTCATAAGTCCAAGATTGCCACCTCCATATACTAAGTGCATATTCCTTGCAACTAAGACTCGACCCAAATCCTGTGATGCTTCTACGTATTGTGGCTTAACACCAACACTAGTACCGCAAAACACACAGATGTTTTCAACTCATCTTCTTGAAGTGGCTTTCATGTTTTACTCTGGATGTCTTCAAAAGTGCAATGATGAGTTGAATTTATAACACCTGAAAAAGGGTGAGTAAAATAATAGCACTAGTACCTGCCAAATGACAATTAATAGTTAACAGTAAAATAAATCGTGATAGTAAAAAAGGTATGGATCCTGTCGGAGAAAATAAAAGAAAACAACAAAACAAATCATAATTATTAGAAAAAGACAAAGAGATATAATATTTACAAAAAAAAATAGCGGCTTGATTGACGTCTATGCGTCAGGGACAAGCTTCCCATCCAATTTTCTTATAAATTGGAAAACAGGGTCTTTTTGAGTCAGATTCCCAAGACTTAACTGTTGTCTTTCTCTTAGAAATTGTGTATGTAATTTTCGAATGGCTATATGAACATATCCAATGTGATGCGTCTCAAGAGTAGAAGATATATCATCTACAGACTCATTACTTAAGCCATCCATAATGAATTTAATTTTGTCTTCGCGATTATCAGACACCATTTCTAAAGAACGACAACGAGTATTGCAATTCCAGCGTGCACATTTGTAACAAACACCCATTTTCTTAGCTCTTCGTTTCTTTACATATGTGCTTTTTCCAAAACCAGGTAGATGTGAAATAAAAGAGTCAGAAGACTCACCTGCCAATCGGACCCGTGCTTCAATTACCCAACGAATGTCATTAGGAACACCATGGATTGTTAGTAGTCTCATCCATTCCAAGCGAGCTTTGTAAACTTTCATCAGAGATTTTTGAGGGAGAGAATCAAATTGCTTGTGAAGATTTGCGAGAACTTCTTCCATCCTGAAATGAATTAACCTACGAAAACTAAACACACAAAATGAAATCACACCAAATCACAATATATACACAAATTGCATGGGTTGCCTTCCTGCTAGCGCTAAGTTTTACGTCGTCAGCTAGACGTGACTTCTCGAACATTAGGCTGGATCTGCAAGTGTGACACTTTCTTTTTGTCGCTCAAATAATTCTCCTCAGTAGTGCTTGACACGCTGACTGTTAACATTAAATGTTTCGTTGGTGTTGGGATCCAGTAACTCAACAGCTCCATATGGTAAAACCTGAGTGATCACAAAAGGACCTGACCATCTTGATTTCAACTTTCCAGGGAAAAGTTTCAACCGTGAATTGTACAACAACACTTGCTGCCTTGGTTCCAGCTGTCTGTGCACTATTTTTCGATCATGTCATTTCTTGGTCTTTTCTTTATACAATCTGGCATTCCCATAAGCCTGTAAGCGAAATTTCTCCAATTCATTTAGTTGGTGGAGTCTTTTCTCTACTGTAGCTTGTGGATCAAGATTCAACTTCTTCAGTGCCCAATACGCATTGTGTTCAAGCTCAACTGGCAGATGACATGCTTTCCCAAACACCAATCGATATGGGGACATACAAATGGGTGTCTTGTAAGTTGTCCGATAGGCCCATAATACGTCATCCAGTTTTGTTGACCAGTCTCTCCTTGTTGATCCAAGGGTTCTCTCTAAGATTCTTTTGATTTCTCTGTTTGAAACTTCAACCTGTCCATTTTACTTTGGATGATAAGCAGTGGCAACCTTGTGAGTAACTCTGTATTTGGATAGGAGTACATCAAAGTATCTGTTGCAGAAATGTGAGCCACTATCACTGATAATTGCCCGATGTGTTCCGAACTGAGTGAAAATATTCTTTTTCAGGAATTTGATCACCACTTTTGAATCATTGGATGGCAGTGCAATTGCTTCGACCCATTTGGAGATGTAGTCTACAGCGACCAGGATGTACATGTTTCCGAATGATGGAACAAATGGTCTCATGAAATCTATACCCCACACATCGAATATCTCTACTTCTAGAATATTTTGCATTGGTCTTTCATTTCTCCTGGAAATATTCCCCATTCTCTAGCACCTGTCACATTGAAGAGCAAAAAGATAAGCATCTTTAAAAAGAATGGGCCAGAATAAACCTGATTGTGTGACTTTGGCTGCAGTTTTGTTTCCGCTGAAGTGTCCGCCATATGGTGATGAATGACAGTGTTGCAAAACACTGTTGACTTCCTCATGTGGAACACAATGCCTCAGCAATTGATCAGCACATCGTTTGAACAGGTACGACTCATCCCAGACATAGTGCTTGACTTCTTTGAAGAACTTCTTTTGTTGCTGAGTTGTCCATTCCAACGACCATTTTCCCGAAACTATGTAGTTGACATAGTCAGCATACCAAGGGACATCCTGCTGTTTCATGGCAAACAGCTGTTCATCTGGAAAAGTTTCTTTGATTGTCAGTTCTTTGCTAGTTGTTTCTCCATTCTCGAGCCTCGATAAATGATTTGCCACTTGGTTCTCTGTCCCTTTCCTGTCTCTGATCTCCACGTCAAATTCTTGCAGAAGAAGTATCCAACGGATCAATATGGGTTTGGCATCTTTCTTCGTGATCAAGTATTTGATTTGCTGAATGATCTGTGTAGACCACCATTTTGGGACCCAGCCGATAGAAGCGGAATTTTTCAAAAGCGTACAAAACTGCGAGCCACTCCTTTTCAGTGGTTGTGTAGTTGAGTTGAGCTTCATTCAAAGTTCTGCTGGAGTAGTAAATGGTGTGGAAAATCTTTTCTTTGCATTGTCCCAAAACTGTACCTACAGCAAAATCACTAACATCACACGTCAGTTCAAATGGAAGGGTCCAGTCTGGTGCTACAATGATAGGGGCAGAAATCAGCTTCTATTTTAAGATCTCAAAAGCTTCCTGGCATTCTTTGGTGAAGTTGAAAGGCACATTCTTCTCCAGAAGATTGCACAGAGGTTTAGCAATCTTGGAAAAATCTTTGATAAATCTCCTCGATTCCTTTTTGTGAGATCCGGTGTCCAAGAACAATGGCTTCCTGCACCATGAAGTGGCATTTCTCCCAGTTGAGTACCAGGTTGGTATCTTCACATCTTTGTAACACATGTTCCAAATTTTGCAAGCAGTGGTCAAAAAATTCTCTAAACACAGAAAAATCATCCATGAATACCTCCATACTCTGCTTCAACATGTCTGAGAATATGACCATCATGCAACGCTGAAAAGTGGCAGGGGCATTACATAATCCAAATGACATCCTACGGAAAGCAAAAGTACCATACGGACATGTAAAAGTGGTTTTCTCCTGATCTTCTGGGGTGATAGCAATCTGATTGTACCTGGAATATCCGTCTAGAAAGCAATAGAACTCATATCCCGCTAGTCTATCTAACATCTTGTCAATGAATGGTAGCGGAAAATGGTTAATTTATCGTGGCTTTGTTCAGCTTCTTGTAGTCCATGCATACTCTCCATCCAGTCACCGTTCTGGTTGGAATTAGCTCGTTCTTTTCATTTGTGACTACAGTGATTCCTCCTTTCTTCGGCACACACTGCATAGGACTCACCCAAGTGCTGTCTGAGATGGGGTAAATGATGCCAGCATCCAACCATTTGATGATTTCTTTCTTTACGACTTCTTTCATGATTGGATTGAGTCTCCATTGATGCTCCACTGTGGGTTTGTACTCATCGTTCATCAGGATCTTGTGCATGCAAAATGATGGACTAATGCCTCGAATGTCTGCTATAGTCCAGTTAATGGCTCTTTTGTGTTCTCGTAACACTCTCAGTAACTTTTCTTCCTGCTCCAATGTTAGTGAAGAAGAAATAATAACAGGTAATTACGAAGAGTTTCCAAGAAATGCATACCTGAGATGGCTCGGTAGTAACTTCAGCTCCAGCTGTGGTGGTTCTTCAATCGAAGGCTTGATTCGATCTTTCTTTGGCAGTTCTAGGCTTTCCACTTGTGGTGTCGCTTTGAATCGGAATGGTTTGTGATGAGAGGAAAATATATCAATATTACCGCCATTTTACTTAATATTTTGTTTAGTTTCTCGGGTTTGATGAACGTTTTGATGTGTTTTAGTTTATTTTGCAGATAAAATAATATTGGGACACAATGAAATCATTTAGGACGAAATGTGGGTCAAATAAGGGCAAACATTGGACTTGACATATTAATTTTGGAGATTGGAAACTTGAAATGACGTTTTAACGAAGTGCGGTTTTGGAAATTCCACTTTTGCGCATCTGTCGTATATTGGGTATAACGTTTTACTCCGATATCGGATTGAGATGATTCAAGTTCCGGATTAAAGAAAACTCAAATATCTACAACTTGGAAAGACAAAAGAATTTCTAATTCTGAAGAATTCATGACAGAAATTGATAAACTATCCAGACGTGTGTTGTGTGTAATTATTAAAGTCATTTTCAATCATTTTCAAAGCAAAAAATAAATAATAAAAATTATCAAATCACCACCAAACATGATAAGCAATTAGTGGAGCAATTAATAATGGATTTGGTGGAGTAATTAGTGGAGCAATCAGTGGAGCAATTAATAATGAATTTGGTGGATGATTTGATGGAGGCAAAATTTTGCCTATAAATACCAAGCCATTTCATTTGTAAATTCATACTTTCTTCTAAGGAATTCCTTAAGAATACTAAGAAGATTTTATCTTGTTTGTTTATTTACAGCTTTCAGTAATTAATTTCCGCTTTCGCACTATCTTTTCTTTACTTTTCAGTTTTTACTTTCCGCAATTTACTTTTACGCACAATACTTTTCTTTCTTTAATTTTCAGTTTTTACTTTTCAGTAATGAGGAGGTAACTCTCATTTGCTGGGGTAAAAGGTAAAAATTTTATTACTAATATTTAGATTAATCTCCCTTAATTATAATATATAAACTAGTTAAAACCTGAGTTAACGAGGATACCGCCATATTGGTCGGTGGGTAATTATTTAAATTGGTTTTAACCTGACTAAACTGGATACCGCCTGATTGGTCGGTTGGTAATTAATTATTAATTTGACTTAATCTGGATACCGCCTATATGGCTGGTTGGTAATTATCATGCAAAGTTAATATATTATATTAAGGGAGATATTTAAAATAGAAGTAATAAAAATGGATCATTTTACCTTAGCATTTTCTTTTATTGTACTTTTTACTATATTTACTTTTCAGCAATTTACTTTCAGCATTTACTTTTCAGCAATTTACTTTCAGCATTTACATTTCAGCAATTTACTTTCAGCATTTACTTTTCAGTAATTTACTTTCAGCATTTACTTTTCAGCATTTAATTTTCAGTATTTTACTTTATGTATTTTATTTTATTTAAGTTTTTTACTACCCGTAAATATGTGTCGTAACTAAGCCAGTTATCTGGGGTTGTGATGAATTTTAATATCACCGGTTTATAAGGGGTTATTTTATAAATTGGGTAATTTAAAGGTTTACTTATTAAGTCTTAAGCTTAATGCGTCTTGTTAATTGGCCACTAATAAGATTCATCTCGTAAATCTAAAATAAACTTGACAAAGGAATTTTAGGTTTCAGCCTTAGACTTAATAGCCAACGATCTTCCTTGAGGATAGATAACCATTTAATATATTTCCTTACAGGATAGACATATACCTGTCGGGCGGGGGTAGCCATAATTGGAACTTAAACTTAATGAATCCAGATAAATTGGTTGACATAGACATATGTTTCAATTGGGTTATACTGGGTATTTGCGTCTGACCATCGACAGAGGCTTTCACATAATTTAGTGTTCCAGGTTAGTAAACCGATTTATTACACAAACATGAAATAACCGCTTCATCTTTTAAATGATATTAGAAAGATTCACAACCCTAGATAGTTTCCTAATGTTGAATTTTCTTAAACCTACTTTCGTGCAATTTTATTTACTTATTTTTAAATTTAGAATCTTCACAATTTCAAATCAATCAAACAACATGTTAGATACTAGTAATCATTTGACCTCATAAAATTAATAGATTAGGTATTAAGTCCTCGTGGATTCGATATTTTTTATACTACTTGAACGATATGTGCGCTTGCGTTATACGCGTGTGATTACCCACCGGTCAAGTTTTTGGCACCGTTGTCGGGGACTTATTTATCTTTCACTATTAATTTTGAGGTTAGATGCCTTTACTTGTATCTAATTTCTTTTTACTTATTGTTTTTGTTTTCTTGTGTTTCAGGTTCTCAGAAACTACATGTGACAAACCAGAAGGTTTGAACTCCGACCACTTGACCCATAAATTGAAAGAACCATCAGACAGTTGAGAAGGGAAAGGCGAGAAGGCCAAGAAGCAATCATTAACATGGAATCTAAACCTTTGAACGTTGCACCACCAATTCCCATTCGAGACAGAACCATTCCGGTGGTTGACAGACTCATTTCTTGTATTGTACTTCCTCCCTTACTAGCAAATGCGGGTGACATCAAAACATGCATCCAGATGATTCAGCAGTCAGTATAGTTTGGGGGAAATGCAACTGAAAATCCTAATGCCCACATCAGTAACTTCCTGGAAGTTTGTTGTACTTTCAATTACAACCGAGCAGCTGAAGAAGCAATGAGACTGCGGGTTTTTCCATATTCCCTGAAAGACAGAGCTAAAGCTTGGCTACATTCACTACCAGTAGGTTCCATCACAACTTGGAACACTCTAGCCACCAAATTCCTTGCAAAGTACTTTCCACCAGCCAGAACTGCAAAGTTGAGGAATGACATCACATCCTTCATGCAACAAGATTCAGAATCCATTTGCGAAGCTTGGGAAAGATTCAAAGATTTACTCCGGAAATGTCATCATCATGAGATCGCAAAGTGGCTACAAGTCCAGACCTTCTACAATGGACTTTCTGGAATAATGAGAACCAAAATTGATGCTTCTACTGGAGAAGCTTTGATAGCAAAAGGAGAAGATCAGGCCTATGACTTAATTGAAGAAATGGCCAACAATAATTCTTTATGGCCAACAGAAAGGAGCATGATCCAAAGAATTGCATGAATTTATGAAGTTGGAGCCAACACAACACTGAATTCCAAGCTGGATGTGATTTGCAAAAATATGGAAACTCTTAACATGAAAGTTAATGGTGGATCCACAAGTTCACCATTTGGAGGAGTACTTGAGTCAAAATCTTACAACCAACAAGAAGAGACAGTGAACTATGTCAATAATTTCAACAGACAGGGGAACAATCCATATTCCAACACCTACAACCCAGGGTGGAGGAATCATCCCAATTTCGCATGGAGCAACAATTCAGGGCAAATGAACAACCCACCACCCGAATTCTAATAACAGAACAAAGGCCAGGAGCAGGCAAATGAATCCGGAATAACAGAAGTATTGACCCACTTGAAAAAAATAGAAGTAAAACACGACTCTCAAGCAGCAAGATATGATGTTATGTTTCAATCCCAAGCAGCATTAATTCAAAGTCAATCTGCTTCTATTAAAGCACTGGAGAATCAAATGGAACAACTGGCCAATGCTCAGAGTTACAGACCGCCAGGTAATCTTCCCAGCAACACAGAACCAAATCCAAGGAACCGATGGAAGGAGCAGTGTCATGCCATCATGTTAAAAAGCGGTACTGAAATCAACAAAGATGTTGGAGCCAAAACAACTGCTGAGGAAGTTCCAAAAGAAACAAAGCAACAGATGGAGGAAAAAGAAGCAAAGGAAAAAGAACAGATCACTCCACCTTCACCTTTTCCTCAGCGTCTTCAGAAAAACAAACCGGACAATCAGTTTGCTCGTTTCTTGGAGGTGTTCAAAAAGCTGCGCATCAACATTCCATTTGCAGAAGCCTTGGAACAAATGCCTAGCTATGTAAAATTCATGAAAGACATTCTTTAACGAAAATGGAGATTGGGAGATTACGAGACAATAGCATTGACAGAAGAATGCATCGCCATCATTCAGAGGAAGCTACCCCCAAAGTTGAATGATCCTGGCAGTTTCACCATTCCATGGATCATAGGAGAACATAACTTTGGTAGGGCTTTATGTGATTTAGGTGCAAGTGTTAACTTGATGCCTTTTTATATTTTTAGGAAACTGCAGATTAGAGAAACAATGCCCACTTCAGTCTCTCTACAACTTGCTGATAGAACGCTCGTATTTCCAAGAGGCGTAGTTGAAGATGTGCTGGTCAAAGTTGACAAATTCATTTTCCCAGCATATTTTATTGTCCTTGATATGGAGGAAGACGCAGATGTGCCAATCATACTTGGGAGACCATTCTTGGCTACAGGTCGAACCATTATTGATGTACAAAAAGGAGAATTAACCATGAGGGTACATGACCAAGAAGTAACATTCAATGTTTTCAAGGCCATGAATTTCCCAGATGATGAAAAGAATGAGGAATGTTTCAGACTTGATGTGATACATAGTACCGTTCAGAACTCTAATGAAAGGCAAAGTTCTACTGACAAACTTAAAGCATGTCAATTGCCTGTGGAGCCTGAAGATAAAGCGCACTGCGTACTGAAGAAGCCTATAATTGCACTACAAGCAACATAAGAGAAAAAGTTCCACCAACTCAACGAATTGGAGGAATTTCATAATCAGTCTTTTGAGGATGCCAAATTGTACAAAGAAAAGGTCAAGAAGAAACAAGATGAGAAGTTAGTGCGCATACAACTGGAACCAGGGCAGAAGGTACTGTTAAACAAATCAAGGGTGAAATTCTTCCCATGGAAGCCAAAATCACGGTGGTCAGGTCCATTTGTGATCACCAAGGTTTTACTAGACATAGTCGTTGAGATATATGATCCCGACTCCAACAAAACATTCAAGGTTAAAAACAAACGTGTCAAGCACTACTGGGGAGAATCATTTGAGCGACAAAAAGAAAGTGTCACACTTTCAGATCTAGCCTAACGTTCGAGAAGTCACATCTAGCTGACGACGTTAAACTTAGCGCTCGCAGGGAGGCAACCCATGCAATCTATGTATATATTGTGATCTGGTGTGTTTTAATTTTGTGTGTTTAATTTTTGCAGGTAAAGTCATTTAACGATGGAAGAAGCTCTCGCAAATCTTCACAAGCAATTTCCTTCTCTCCCTCAAAAATCTCTGATGAAAGTCTACAAAGCTCGCTTGGAACAGATGAGGTTACTGATGATCAAAGGTATTCCTACTGACATTCGTTGGATTATTGAAGCACGGGTCTGATTGGCAGGTGAGTCTTCTGACTCTTTTATTTCACATCTGCCTGGTTAGGAAGAAGCACCTATGCTAAAAAGAGAAGAGCCAAAAGAATGTGTGTCTGTTATCAATGTGCTTGTATGTTTTGTGATACTCGTTGTCGTTCTTTAGGAATGGTGTTTGATAACCGTGAAGATAAGATTAATTTCATTAGGGATGGCTTGAGTAAGGAGTCTTTAGATGATATATCTTCAACTCTTGAGACGCATCCTAGTGGATATGTTCATATAGTCATTCGCAAATTGCATACAAAATTCCAAAAAGAAAGCCAACAGTTAAGTCTTGGGAATCTGATTCAAAAAGACCTTGTTTGCCAATTTATAAGAAAATTGGATGGGAAGCTTGTCCCTGACGTATAGACGTCAATCAAGCCGCTAAGTTTCTTGTACATATTATATCTCTTTGTCTTTTCTTAATAATTGTGATTTTTTTTGTTGTTTTCTTTTACTTTCTCCGACAGGATCCATACCTTTTTTACTATCACGATTTATTTTACTGTTTAACTAATAATTGTCATTTGGCAGGTACTAGTGCTATTATTTTACTCACCATTTTCAGGTATTATAAATTCAACCCATCATTGCACTTTTGAAGACATCCAGAGTAAAACATGGAAGCCACTTCAAGAAGACGAGTTGAAAATATCTGTGTGTTTTGCGGTACTAGTGTTGGTACTAAGCCACAATACGTAGAAGCAGCATATGAATTGGGTCGAGTCTTAGCTGCAAGGAATATGCACTTAGTATATGGCAGAGGCAATCTTGGACTAATGGGGATCGTTTCAAATGCCATACAGGAAGGAGGCAGTCAAGTTTTGGGAATCATTCCAAAACCCTTGGCGGAGGCAAATCTTATTGAACCATCAAACGGAGAGGAACTGATCGTGCCAGGTATGTCTAAACGATTGGTAGAAATGATTAACCGTGCTGATGCTTTTATTGCTTTGCCAGATGGCTTGGGCACATTGGAGGAAATTTTTATAGTGCTATCTTGGGTGAACTTGAACATACACCAGAAACCAATTAGGTTGTTTAACGTTGATGGATTTTATGATTTTCTTTGTGTGTTTCTTGATGATGCCCGGAGAAATGGGTTTGTGTCAAAACCTTTAAAAGAACTCCTCTTCACTGCCAGAACTGCACCGGATCTAATTGACCAAATCTTAGCCTATGAACCACCAATTGACCATATCCTTTCAAAGATAAATTGGTCTGAGGACGATCGTGGTAAGAGGCGTCAGATTAATCTGGATCTTAACCTTTAACTTTTCGTGTAGAATTTCAGTTAATCAGGTATTATCTTCTAAACTCTTCTTCTATTGTTTAAGACATTGGGGACAATGTCTCATTTAGGTTTGGGGGAGGAAATTAGTTGATTAGTATCTTGTTTTTAGTTGTGTGTTGTTTTTATTTTTAGGCCAAAATTTTTCGAAAAATACAAAAAAAAAATTGAAATTTTTTCAAAAATTACAAAAATATTTTGTGTTTTTGTGTTTTTATTTTGACTAAAAAGGTGAAATTGGTAAGAGATAGCTGAGTAAGGAGTTTCCACTCATGAGACATATCTCAAACCTAATTCGGAACAAGTTAATTTTTGTTTATTTTCTTTTGAATTATTTAATTTGTGAATTCTCCATAATACTGACTAAAATGGATCGTAATACTCAATACTACGTATACTACGTCTGACAAAGATCTTGTATTCCGTAGCAGAATATTTCTGGAAAATTAGGTAGGCACGGTGCTTTGCTAGAAGCCAACCATGTCTTGTAAATCGGTAAATACTTTGTACCAGGTACGCACGTATTCGGATAGTCCGATAGCCGTATTTACTGCCAACATTTCCAGGGATCTCTTGGGTCGCATCTCAAAGATTCACCGATGATGTTTGACTCGAACAATATTAATCTGGGATTAATAAAGAGAGAGAATTAATCTGGGATTAATTATGGCAAGAATTAATCTGGGATTAATTATCAGAGAAAGAATTAATCTGGGGTTAATTGCGTCGAGAATTTATCTGGGATTAAATTGGACGAGAAGAGAGAAAACGCGATTAATTTGGAATTAATCGGTAAAATAAATTTAATAGTTAAATTAGATTTTACTATTTAATTTATTTAATTGGGCTAAAAATAATATATTAGATATATTAATTAAAATCGGATTTCAACGGGAAATTAAATTGGATTTTAATTTTACCGAACGAATTAATTTGGAATTAATTCGCGAGTGATTTTCGTAATAATTTTACTGGGTATTATTATTTAATTAAATTGGATTTAATTATATCGCGACGAAAAATTCGTTTAATCGGATTAAACGAATCCGAGCCCGAAGTGTGTTGAGCAAGCCCACTTGAATTTTAAATTTAAAGTGAGGTCCACTTCACTTACATCATTAATCATTTTGGTGATAGATATAAGTGATGGATTTTGGTGGAATATTATGAAACACTCAATATATTTAATTTTGATAATTAATTTATTTCTCTCTCTCCCCTAGCATTTGGCCGAATGGCCTTAAATCCTTTTGGCCGAATTGCCATTAATCTCTTTCCTTGGCCGAATTAAAATGGCCGAATGGCCTTGATTTGTTAAAAGGCCGAATGGCCTTTGACTTTTCTAATTTTTGGCTGACAAAAGAAAATGTGCAATTAATGCATTTGGCTGAATGGAACAAATAAAGCCACTGCTCTCTCTCTCTTTAAATATGGCCAAAGTGGCCACTGACGTTAATTCAATTCATTTTATTTTGGCCGAAAAGATCAAGGGCAAATTTGCTCTCTGTTTCTTTTGTCTTTTGAAGATATGGCCGAGAGGCACTTCCTCTAGCCAATGGCCGATTATTTCCCTCTCTCTCGGGCAAATTTGTTTCTCCTAGGGAGAAAAAATTTGTTCCACTTGTTCTTGCTAGCATATAAGGGAGTCAAATGAAGGTGATAAGGATACTCACTCATGAGTTTGGAACCACAAGGAGGGCTTGGAAGCTTCAACATCAATACATTAAATTTTGAAAGTCAAAGCCGATCAATGTAAGTTTATTCCGCAAACTTCTTGATTTATTCAGACACGAATCACGCTTAGAGATCTCGTGGCATGTCTAGGACACTAACAATTACTACTGAATCTTTAGTTTGGGTAATGCATTCTCACTAATCCTTTCTTTTCCGGTATAATGGGAAACTCTGTATAAGTTGGATATCTTACTCATGTGTTGCTATATGTTGCTTACTTTAACTCCTTACCCTTTTGAGCCTTTACTTCCTTGAAGGCTTTCCGCCCTACTATGAATCGGGTTATCCCTTCTGGATTTGACTAAACTTACTGTGACTACAAACTACTCCATCTCATTCAAAATATGACAATCTTCTTATTCTTATCTAGGTCCTGTTGAGCTTCTGGGTTTGGCTGTCACACGATTTGTTTGTCTTGTCCGATGCTCTTCTTTACTTATTCAACTTCTCGTTGGGCCTTAAATTGGCGGTGAATACACGATTTCCTTGGAGATCTGATAATACAAGTTTTTGTTATCTGTTTAAGTCCACGATAGTCTAGTTGGGTGTCTACTTACTAGGGTTGGAGTTACTGGACAGAAAAATCATCGCTCATTCTATTAGGATCTGCACCGACTACTCTAAGTCTTAAAGTTTTCACAACCCTCATCAATTATGCCGAAGTTTCCATCTGTGTTTTTGCCTTTAAATTACGTTATCTCTGTTACTATAGATACTGATCTTTCTTACTGCTTTGTTTTCCCCCTATCTTGTCTCTTGACTTTATGATGTACTAATGTAACTGGTGATGGTTCATCCTCATGGGCTATTTTCTAGGTCTTTGCTCTCTAATGTTGTTATTGGCTATGGTTATGTCATTTAATTTTATTTGTTTGTGTTGGTAATCTTGTTATCTCATGTGTACCTAAAATATCATGGGTCTGTCTGTAGACACTGCATTTTTGCATTAGCCCAATGATGAGCCTCGTATGGAGGCACTACCTGAAAAGCTGTGGAAGTCGCGAGAAATGAATGTCGGAAGGAAAAACCTCCAAAATTAACCCCTCATCGGATTCAGACTCACTAGCCCGCCTCGGATTCGCTTAGCCGCTGTTTCAAACCAAACCCCTGCAACCCATGAAAGCCCACACGCCCAAAGCCTATCTACCCTCAAACCCAACCGGCCCATCTATCACCAAGCCCACACGCCCAAGCCTTCCCAAATAGCATGCAAAACACATTTCAAAATCCCTCAAATCACCTTCCAATTTAACAAGATTTAAAATATCCTCCTCACTAAATTTTAAAAAAATCTTTCCCTAAATAATTTAAGAGAATATCCCCTAAATTTCCATGATTTATTTCCTTACTTAGGAGATCCATTGTCACTATAAATTGAAGACCAAATCACCAAGAAACCCTAGACTCTTTTCACGCCAATTCACAAAAACAAACCAAGGGCTCTCTCTCTCAACCGCACACGACACACACACACAAACCTAGACACCACACAAATTTACACACACACGGCAATTACACACACACACACACAAACCTAGAGACACATGACAATAACTCTCTTTCTAAGCCACACGTAAACAAAAAAAAAGGCAGTGCAAAGCAGAAGCAGTAACGTGGAGTCAGAAGGCCACCATCAGCGCATGCAGCAACCAAGCACAAACAAAAAAGGGGAAATCAGTGTGAAACCAAACCAAAACAACCGACCAACACCAGCAAAAAATAGTGACAGAAAATAACAAAAATACCAGCCAAACCGTGACAAAAACAACCATCAACCACCAGCCAAAAATAGTCCCTAAAAAACCGAACAAAACAGCCCCCAAAACAGTCCCTAAAACTGCAAAAGCATTTAAGAAAATAGCCCCAAAATAGCAGCCCAAAAACATTAAAAAAGCGGGCAGAAATGGCGAAACAGTGAGCATAAACAACGAACAAGCAAACCAGAAAAAAAACAGTAAGCTTTAATCCTTCCGGCGACGGCCTAACGCACTTCTAAGAAGCAACTTAAAAGATAAGACCTGAGGGCACCCATTACTATATTTATTTTGTTCTGGACGCGGCATGCCTGGTTGGACGTAAAATACGTCCAACCGGGTATGCGAAGTCCTATATTAAAGACGACCAAATTTTTTGGTCACATTTTCTTTCTTTTATTTTTGTTATTTATCTTTCTTGTCTATTTACTGTTATTTATTATTCCGCACTTATTTTCGTTATTTATCTTTATTTATTATTTCGCATTTACTTTATTGTTTATCTTTATTTATTATTTCGTATTTATTTTATTGTTTGTCTTTATTTATTATTCCGTATTTAATTCGTGTTATTTATCTTTTTATGTAGTTATTCGCTTTTATTGTCATTTTAATATTCCGCCTTTAATTTTATTTACATTTCATTATATTATTTCGCATATATTTTTATGTCCGTTTATATTACATTAATGATTGTGTGTATTAGCCCTTGCGGTATATCAGATGGAAACCCATACATAAATTTCGTAGCCGAATCCAAATGGACGGTAGTGCGGTCTGTACTTGGGATACAACTCCACGTACCACTTGGGAAATACTCACAAATGTGTGTTTATGTCATTATGGGGGCTATTTTCATGAGAACATTCGAACGCGTTTCAAACGCAACTCGAACGCAAGCATTCTGCCTCACTCCGTTCGAACGCATTCTCGAACGCCACACGAACGTGAACTCTCTGGAATACTTCATTGAACGCGTTTACGAACGCTACACGAACGCACACACACTGGATAACCTCTTTATTTATATTCTATGCATTTTTGTCTCTTTAATTATTTATTTTGCATTATGCGCTTAATTATTTGCCTTTATTATTAACGTTTTTTACTGTTCTTATAATTTAAATTATCATACTTCTTTATTTAATATGCTTTTGGAACTATGTATTTACTTTTATTTATATTCATGTTTATGGGTATGCAAATTTGTGTGTTTATTTGGAGTATCTTGCATGTGATGCATAAGACTTGGTTATACCATTGTGTGAACCCATCCATTATACCGGCATAAGTAAGGGACCATTCCGAACCCAACGATTTGAGGTCTTCCCTTATGAGGGGTGAGTGCGGTCTTAAATCATTTCCCAGTTCACACTGGGTGGCGACTCTTTTATTCTCAGGTTTAGTTCTCCGCGGGCTACTCCGTACTCTCTATGGGCTGCGAGCCCAAAAGTGTCGTGGTCGTCGAGCATCATAAGCATAGCGGTAAACCCCGCTTCACTCCTACATTGTCCTTCTTAAACACACGGGGGTTTCTACTGGTATAGGTCTGATCCATGAGTTCGACTATGTTTGGTATATTCTGTGGACTATACTGGGTTCTCTCCTTTCTAACTTCAAAGACTTCCTAGGTTTTTTTTCTAGGTGATCTATCTTCTCATGTCTTCTGTTTCTGTTTCTATAATAGACGCTCGTCAGGCTTTCTCACGATTGCCTTTATCTTCAGCTGTGAAAAGATAGGGCAAGAATTTATATCTCAACATGTGTCGACATTATTGTCTTGATACTTTGTATCCTGATATAATCTATTACTCATGTAAGGTAGGTATGAGATAGACTCTGTCAGGGTCGATTCTTTGACTGGTATTGCTAAAAGATGAGGATCTAGATAGATTAGGACTTTATCTATCAGATTTTTGGATTAAGGCAATTAATTATCTCTATTCACAACCTTCACTTATTTCCCTGATGACCTGAGTTTGGGGATCTAAGATCTCTGTACACTTTTGACATTTCTTGTCCATTGAAACTTCCATGTCTAATTTTGAGTTATTGCTTCTTTTAACCTTTTTTTATATCTTTCATTACTCGGGAGGCTTACTATCTATATGAGGTTCATAAGACTATCTTGTTTCCTTAAAGGAATTTTCTGATGAGGGAAAGAATCTTGCTCAAGTTTACTTAACATTTTATTTTTGTTCAGGCTTGCTATATGCTCTTTTACTTCTTCTAGTTCTAGTACTTCCTTATCTATATGTTTCTACATATCTACCTCTAATTGATATGATTGCTTAAGCATCTGTGTTTCACCTTTTACTCTTCTCTTTAGCCTTTTCTTTCTCTTTCTATTTTCCCCCAAGTGGGTATTCTTAGAACTTTACAATCTTATTATGTCTCCTTACTTTTCTTGTCTCTGGCTTCTTAAACATCTATGCATATTTCCTTACTTCTTATGGCTTTCTCTTCCCACTCTATAGGGTAACTTTTCTTAGTATCGTATTTTATGGTTTTATGGCTAAATTTGAACTTCTGCTAATAGTTTAGGATGATTACAGAAGGATCTTCAAAGAAAATAATTATTTCTAAGGAAAGATACTTAAATAGCTCAGGAATTCTTACTAACATGTCTATAGAACTTTGAGGACGTACTCGAGGATCGGATACTGGAGAGGTAGTGCCTTGTATACGAGTATCCCGGACATACTGCGTATACAAGACCCCAACACTCTGCCAATTGCAGTCACTGACTCCCTAGACCATGCTCTGATACCATCTTTGCAATATACCCGATCAGGGAGATGTTACCGGCATGGAATATGTCATATTATCCCTTTGTGCCACTAACTTTCTAACAATATGAAACTAATTTCATGTATAAACTTATGCACGAGACCGATGCCCAACTCATCATCATGAATGTATAATGTTTTTCAAACTAAATACTCAAATTCGCTATACATCATAACTTTAGGGATGAACACTTATAACTCTTTTACATGCATATTCCTTACTAAACAAACTATATGTTACATGCATTCTCTGACACTATTTGAACTGAACTCTGACTCGACCTGGTGGACCAAACCCTCTAATAACTGCCATCAGTATCCATCCTCTCGAGCTCGTCTTCCGGGAATACCTGTAAAACAGAGAAACTGGAGTGGGGGGTTAGACCATTTGTATGATCTAAGTGAGTGGACGATTTAAAAAGAAAACTGAGATACTATTTTGAAAATACTTGGTTCTAAAACCAAAATTCTCTCAGGAAAAAATCTTATATAAAAACTCTTTTCTTATCTGAAATACTCTGAAATCCTTTTCTGAAAATTTTATCTGAAATCTCTTTTGTAAAACTTATCTTTTCTGAAAGTCTATTATAAATCTGATGTTTCTGAAAACTTATAAATCTGTTGTTTCTCTCTAGAAAAATAACTCTGAAATCTGTATCTGAAAACTATTTCTGAAAGTCTCTTATAAATCTAATGTTTCTCTCTAAAAAACTAACTCTGAAATCTGTATCTGAAAACTGTTTCTACAAACTGATCTCTGTCTCTGAAAACCTGAGGTATGGGGGCGTTACTTATCACCGTCCCCACATACGCCTAACTAGAGCCATGAGTTCAAATCCATGATTTTGGGGCATTACGTAGTGCCGTCCCCTAAAGTATGCCACTCTTGTCGCTGAAACTAGTGGTCTTGGGGTGTTACGTATCGTCATCCCCCAAGCCACTGAACTAGAACTGGGGGTGCGGATCTATGCTACCCTCAAAGCTCTGAAACTAGAATTTATGGGCATCTGTCTCCATAGTCCTGAACTAGGATTTGGGGGCGTTACGTATCGTCGTCCTCCCAGTCCTCTACATGTGTCATGTCCTCTCTATCAATTACATATTTGTGACAAGTTACATACTGAGGTGGTTTTTTCCCCATGCCTCGAAAATCATAAAACCATGCTTTTGAAAACATCTCTTTCTAAAATATTTCTCGGAATATGCTAAATTATAATACAATACAAAATAAACTTGGCTAACGTCCTAAATGCAGAAAATGTAAGTCTGATAATTAAAACAATCATAAAGTAAACATCAACCTAAGAATTAGTGTGCCCACTCACTGGTTGAAATTTGGCTGGTGCTATGCCACTCGTCGAAGGGAATTGCGAATCCTGCGATGATTTATAATGGCGAAACTCAATTACAATATAATTCATGGAATATGCTTCAAAACTAGGTTAAATTTATCCATTTGATCACTTGTTATCACTTCAAGGCGTATGATATCTATTTTATGATGTAATATATGTATGCGAGCTGATATGAGACCCTTAGGGTGGCCTCTAACACACTAGGATGAAATTGGGATGAATTAAAACTGATTTGGGGATGTTTTGGGTCACGCGTTGCGACGTAAAGTCTTACGCGTCGTGACTCTCACAATTCTTGAAACGAATTCCTAAAAATTTCCAGTGCACGTCGCGAAGCATGTCCTTGCGCATCGCGAGGCATGAAACCCAGGATAAATTCTGCATAAAATCTCCAGTACGCGTCGCGATGTATCTATTTGATCACTTGTTATCACTTCAAGGCGTATGATATCTATTTTATGATGTAATATATGTATGCGAGCTGATACGAGACCCTTAGGGTGGCCTCTAACACACTAGGATGAAATTGGGATGAATTAAAACTAATTTGGGGATGTTTTGGGTCACGCGTTGAGACGTAAAGTCTTGCGTGTCGTGACTCTCACAATTCTTGAAACGAATTCCTGAAAATTTCCAGTGCGCATCGCGAAGCAGGTCCTTGCGCGTCGCGACGCGTGAAACCCAGAATCAATTCTGTATAAAATCTCCAGTACGCATCGCGACGTGAGCCCTTTTTGACGTCGCGACGCGAGCCTATTTTCCAGGATTCTAAGCTTACTTCCTCAAG